>RYFJ01004313.1:0-50997 GCA_003991445.1 Oryza meyeriana var. granulata
AAATATCAACGTATTAGTCTGAATTAAATGTTAAATTCTCCATCATCACAGAGGCTGTCACATGAAGAATAGGCAAGAAAGTTATAATAACACAGAACAACAGGTTTGTGACCATTGATCAGCGAAAGGGAATTAGGCTAAATCAACATGTTAGAAAAAATTCCTCTTTTTTCAAAAATGAGCACGTTTTTTAAATAGCTAAACGGCGTTTTTTTTAAAAAAATTTATATAAAAGTTGCTTTAAAAAATCATAATTATAATTATTTTAAGTTTAAAATAATTAATATTCAATAAATCATGTGCTAATGGCTCACTCGTTTTGTGTGTTCCTCTTTCTTTTCTCTCTTTCTTACTTTTAAACTATGTAGACTGGACAGGGCATCCTACCCAACTAACTTACTACAGTTGCACACACAGTGCAGTGTGCAGCGCAGCAGCTTATCCCTTCACTCTTCTGATCAGAATTTGATGGGGACCCTTCGGCAGCAGCCCAAACCAACTGAGCCCCTTCCATCATATATGCTGTACGAGATATGGCATTCATCAGCATCTCCTTTGCCAAAGCTAAAAATTATTGGCCATGCCCAGGAAAGGTGAAAGTCGGGGTTGACTCTGGTGTGCCAAATGTAATGGAGCATGCTGGGCCGCCTGGTATGTGCTGGAGGTGGTCACTCATGCGTGGGCGGCTCCTCTTGCAGGCTGGCAAAATGTGACACGCGAACTGTTGGCCCAAATGAGGTCGTGCAGCTAAATATATACTTTTTTTTTACCATAAAAGCTGCTACGCACACGCTGCCTTTTTTTTTACCCAAAAAGCTGCTACGCGCATATGTCCAGCAGCAACCACACTGTGCATACACATCAAAAAATAATATTAAAAAAAATAAAAATATTAGAAAAAATAGTGTAATTTTATACTAATAATTTGAAACTTTCATCTCTAATTTTAAAACTTTCAATTTAATTTTTGAAACTTTTACTCAAATTTAAAAACTATCAACTAAGAATTTAAATAAATCTACTCAAATTTTGAAAATTTTAACCCAAAATTTAAAACTTTTAATTAGATTTTTGAAACTTTCAATTGAAATCTAAAACTTTTACTTGCTTTTTATGGTATTATTTTATAATTAAAATTATTAAGCACTAATGTGTGATTAGGGTAATTAGTGTTAATGAGAGAGTACGGCGTAGGCCTGGCGCGTGCTTATTATGCACCCTTGTTGCAGCAATCTAAATACATACATTGCATAGGAAAGAGTGGTGTTTTATGACACTCAGGTAAGATCATGGATCGGATCGGCCTCCGAGGAGGGTGGATCTGGCGATCTAGTGCCATTTCGGTGAGCGAGGTAGCTGCGGCAAGAAAAGAAGACGGTGGACTCATTAGCAGTTGCGCGGCAACTGGGGGATGGTTGGATCCGGCCTAATGGCCAGAACCCGGTATCATTCTGTGAGCAAAACAGCTACACGAGGAGCGGAATCGGGTAGAGTGAGACGGACTGGTTGCAATGTGCCGCAATGGCTGGATGGCACGCCGGATCTGGGCCTAAGTGTTGATAGATATAGAGTGTTGTTCCGTGTCCGTTCATATAGCAGCAAGTTCCGTTCATGGGGCTTCTTCTTCTCTACTTTTACTGGAGGCGTCGATGAGCGAAGACACTAAGGGCTGAGAGCTGTCAGTTATGGATTGGTTGGTTCCAGCTGACTGTAGGGACGGTGTGGAGAAGGAGTCGATCAGAGGTGGATTGCATCGTGGATGAGGGATGCAGGAGTTCAGGCTGCATTTCAAGGTCGACTTAGGGTGGTTTTTGGCATGGCAGGACCTATTAGGCAGCTGAAGATGAAGCTTAGTTCTTCCGGTCTTTTCCTTTTGTTTTGTTATTTGTTGTTCCCTCAATTATGAGACCCGGAATCTGAATATTTTTGACGTGCAGACTCGTTATGCCAGGATCTATCCATTATGTAGAAAAGATAAAACCATCGGGTATTTCGATTAAATTCACATGATTTACACTGTAAATTGATCTGTCGGACATCTATCTTAATAGCAAGTAAAAAGGCTACCCTCGAATGTACTTTTTTTACATATGACCATGACAACTCTATAGGCTCACATTTATTATGACCCATCTCTATTGAATGTAGTGCTCGTTCTACCTTTGTATTTTCTTGGCGGTCTTATGATTATTGCTATGTGAGCGGTCTTTTATTCGCTCTCCCTATCCTACGGTAGGATTTCAAAAAAATTTAGAACTAGGCAAAACTGATGGTGTAACCTTGTATATTGCTTATAAAAATTTAATAAATTTTTCAAAACTACATAGAATTTTAATAGATTGCCTGCCGACAAATCCGGACTGCCCCCCAGAATCACCAGGCGGTGGATCTGCGAGTGTCCCTATCTCTTGGTCGTCTCTTTTGGTTGTGATTATCTTGTTCTCTTCATGGTGGTTTCTCCTTAGCTAGACCCCTAGCATGCATCCTCACTAGAGTTGTGCGTGTGCAATTCTGACACTGGTTGTGAAATTATGAATAATCACATTTACCTCTTAACTATTTATTTGTTTAAACATTCCTTAAGTCGACCACCCGTCAACTACTAAAACCAGAAAACAAAATACCCCCTAATCCATTCTAGTAGTTGTTTTAATTTGGGATTTAAGTAGTATTTTTTTACATGTCCGGTGAAAATCGATATAAAAACTTAGTTAAATTAAGGTGAACAAGAACGCATAATTGGATGTCAAATCATAAAAACCATCATAAATTGAATTTATATTGGGGCTTTAGGACAGTGTTTTGTCTAGTTTCATAGTTAGACGGAATGTGAAATTATCTGCTCCCTTCGTTATTAGGGGTTTTATTAAGACATTCCAATAGTTGAGAGGTGCATCCTAGTTAGGGGTGTTTTTTAAGACAATTCCAATAGTTGAGGGGTGCAATGGTATAATGGTATATAATGTGCTTTTATCCCTTGAATTAATCTAGAGCATCTTGCTTCCAACAGCACATATTTGCTTTTTATGTGGTGCTCAGTAAAGCAATTCAGTTCATTTCAAAATTGGGATTATACAACAGAAAAGAACCACGCGTCCTAGCTAGCCAGGCAAACGGTTGCAACTGCCCTGTCGCCTTTCCAGGACACTACGGGCGTCGCGTAGAATATCAGGCCGTGCAGCGGGGTTGCTGCCGCTGCGGAGGCCCGGAGCCCCGGAGTGTGCCGGTGAGCTAACCCCAAGCATATGTCAGCTAAGGTACCAACCAATATCCCGATCATATGCCACTTTGACTCCTAATTCAAACCACATGGAACGCTAATTTCTTAAATAAAATATGTACGGAGGTTTTATTTCATTAGTCCCTTCGACTCCCCTCTGTCAAAAAAAAAATGCCATTGAACATAGGCCAGTAGTTTGTCTCCCAAACTTGTAAAAAATGATCCATCATTAGTAGTACAATAGTACCCCCGTCGTTCCTAATACTCTCTATGTTTTTAACAAATGACCAGTTAAACTATTTTAATTACGACGTTTCACCATTCGTTATTAAAAAAATAATCGTTTATTTATTATGATTTTTTGTATTATTCGGGAACTTTAGCATGTAATAAGCGACGAATGATCAAATATTATGAAAAAATCATGGCTAGTCATCTATAAAACAAGACAAGAAGAAAGGTATTTGACAGAGTTGCTTGTAACTTGATCGCTAAAAACTTAAGCTTCATTGTTTGTCCTCATAAGAAAGTTGTATACTGGTAGATATTTTGAATCGTGCAACTGTCCGCGCAAGCCCAGGCCAGATGCTCGTTCGGACTAGCTTGCCTAGCATAGAAGGCAAGTTTAATGCGCGTAGATTGTGGCCGACGCTTCCCTAGCTTGGAGTAGATCCAAGGAGTTTGTAGGGCAGAGTCCCAAATGGTGTCATCATCCTCCAGACATCTCGAGCTGCATGGATGTCTGGGACTCAAAGGGGATATGGACTTAGGTTAAGTCCATCCCCCACTGAGCTGCTCGGGCCTTCGTCCATAGTCCCCTGAAAATTAGGGATTACGCTAGTTGAACGTTTGAGAACCAGGTCGTGGCATGTTTCTAACTTGGTCCATTGCTTCTGGCTGCCCAAAGACTGCCATATGAACTAATTGTCAGCGTCAATTAGGGTAGTCAGGCAGGTATTCTTCCGCAAAGCAACCAAGCCTGAGAATAAATCCACCAATAGCTGCGGACCAGATGAGAGGAAGAATCTGCAGGATGCAATGGTGGTTCCGATGGTCTGACGGCACACTCTGCGCTTAGGGTGCCAGGTGGGGCCTCAACAGCGTTGAACAGGTGGATACGTGCGCTCACAGCTCTCGAGGAGAGATATGTAGGCTGCAGAGTCCCGTCCTTCGCATTTTACTATAAGATTTCTGTAGATTTGTCTCTGTGTAGCATTAATGCTAAGGAGAACGGCTATCATAGACTATCTCTCTCTAATGGAGTTATACCAGGCGTCTGTGAGAGAGAAAAAGATCAGAGGTGCCCACGCGTGGATCCCACAAGACGTACTACTTGTAAGTGTTTTTGGCCCGCTGAGTTCAAGAATTAGCTTAGACTTATGATGATGTTGTCAATATTTCTGTCTCTCCTCAACAGTGAAATAAGAGCCGTGGGTATAAAAGCCATCTATAGATCGTGTAGTGAGGAGGGAGCTTAAGATCTATAAGACCTCAGGCTTCATAAGTTAATTCCGCAAGCTTTCAAAGAGGTCTGTAAGAACACATCTTTAATAAGGAACACAACATAGGAGTAGGATTATTATCCTTTGGGAGCCCCGAAACCTGTATACTTGATTTTATCTCTACAGCTCTGGGGCATGTCTGGACACGCTGCACGCGCCCTAGCCCCTCCAACGAACTCCGGTCCATGATTCTCATCGCATGTTGGTGCTCGGACGCCGACAATGTTGATTATAAGTAAATATAATCTCTAGAATGTTTATGAATTGTTAATATTAATAAAAGAGGTAGTCAAAGTTTGACCACTAGTACTAGAAAATAGGAATTAGGGAGCTGTAATTAACATATACTCCGCCTATCATAAAATATAAGTGCTTTTGCAGTTTTCTTTGGAGATTAATTAAGGAGAGATGTGAAATAAAATGAGAGATTATTGTTATTGATTAAGATGAGTAAGTATACTGATGATTTAATAAGAGACTATAGTGATTAATTGAGATAAAAAAAAGTATACGAACAAATTGCTATACTTTAGATAAATTTTGAATGCTAGTTGCTATATAGTTTAGGACCGAGGGAGTATTTAATTTATCATGCTAGGCTACGACTTTTAATCAATTTTGTCAATGATGAATCAGGGCTGAGTTTTTGTCGGTACACGCGACAATCCGGCAGATACAGATACAGAACTCTTTGTCAGTCACTTGCATGCATCCGGAGGCGTTACGACGTAAGCCTGGAAAGCGACGCAGATGGAGCCCGGGGTGGTGGTGGGGTGGATGGGGTTGGTGGCCCGGCCGGCCGTGTAACCCGCGAGCTGCCGCGTGAACGCAACGCACAGCGTGTGTCGTATGATCTGGTCTTGTCTAGCGACGTACGTGTGGTGTGCGTGGTGGCTGTTGAGTAGTAATGTTTTTGTGGACGTCGATGCTGACAGATATGCGCCTGCTAGCTGCTCTACTGGATGTAGGGCTAGTGCTTGTCAGTGTCCATCAAAGTGTATGACGAGCTGACGGCTGCATGGCACGATGGTTATGTAAGATCGGGTAACTGTTAATTAAGAGTTTGGCTGATAACCATGCAATAGAAAAGATGGACTATGTTTTATGTCCAACTGTATTATCGGATACTTGATACTGTAAACTATTCAAGTCATTTTATTTACCTTTGATCTATTAGAAACGCCTAGTGTTTCTTCCAAGTGATTTTTCCTTTTTGATTCTTGCATTACATAAGAATCGTACAAGGCAAATTTTAGTAGGCAAAAACTGCTATATAATATAAAAAAATTATGGTCTCTGCTGATGGATAATATATAAGTTTGGATTTGTTAGACGATATTAAATAATTATAGTAATTTGCTACTGAATACCATACCGTATGCATTAAAATATAATATCTGTTCAGATGAGAGGAAAGAAGCCTTGCAAAATGCCCATTTTGCCCTCTTCTTCTACATTCTCTAGTCACGGCATGCTGGTGCATAACCTATGACAATCGTCCATTAACACTCTGAGATTTGTGTGCATTCAAGTATAGCATTCTAGAAAACCAAATAGAAAGCATATACAAAATATGTAAAAACCACCATACAGCATAAACTAGATGATATCTCCACCGACTGGTCTTCTTTTCTTCTTCATCGTGTTCTCCATCCCCCTCCTCCCTCCCACCCTCTCTCTCTCATAGAAACGGCATCCCCGTTTCCACAACGTGCGTGACTTAGGAGGATGCAGAAAAAAAAAAAAGGCAAAGTGGTCATGTTATATGACTTGTCTCTTCTCAACTTAACGGATATTGTCGGCAATAAATTACCGTGATTTTTTAATATCATCTAGCAAAGTCAAACTTTAGAGTGTACATAAATAAAGACCACATTAAGAAAGTTCTCTATTTTTAATAATGGAAAGGATCCAGCCTCTACATCCATTTCGGATGCACACAGGCACTTGACAGTTTTCTTGTGCTGATCTAAAAAAAGTTTTCTTGTGACCATTGTGCGAAAGGCAAAGATGATAAAATAGGATCCTTGATGCAGTACAGCTTTCCTAGAACATTGGAGCAGCAAAGATCCATCCGCTACATGAAGCGTGAAAGATTCGTTTGACTGGCCAAGCTGTAAAAGGATGTTTGCTTCGGTGTAGGTGTAACGGCCAACGCCACGGTAGGCCGGCCGGCTTCCTGCCAACCCGGACTAAAGGGCCTACATGTGCAAAGGCTATCTCAGACTCTTCTGATAATTGACATGTCTGCTAAATCTGCATGGAATTCATCTGTTCTATGCAAACATCATTAGAGCTTTCCTCTTAAAGCTACTGATGAACATTCATTAACACCCTCATCTCTCCACTCACACACTTCTTTCGTTTATTAGTGCTATGTTGATTTTTTTTTAAGAGACTGTCTATAGAACATTTGATAGAAAAACCCCGATCTCAATCACTTTATAGACAGCTAAGATTCCATCAAGATTCGTACATGAATAGTATCCTTGTCCTCTTCCTCCTTTCTTCTTCTCCCCCATGCCTGCTTAGACGGAACAAGACAATAAGCTCATTGATGCGTCCTTTGAAGGGATATGGATAGGCTATTATAGTATAAAATAAAATTTTTTATCGTATAAACCAGGAAGAGTTTCTTTACAATGCAACATACTAACCTTTACTAGTAGATCGTACTAGTGATCTAACGATTCAGATTCACTCTATACTAGCAAAACTTACACTAGTAATATATATAGTATATATCACTAGTACAACTAGTATAAGGGTATTATGGAAAAATAAAAAATAAAATATATGTAATTTGTTAGTTATCTTTGACTGATTTTTATGTTTTTTGACCATGGAATTGTATGGAGATTCGTGCGATGGGATCGACATGGTTGGCGTGAACGATGGGCGGCGGCGCTAGGTGCCGACGTCCCTTCCCAACGTGATCGACAGAAAGGAAAAGCAAAATATTGCATCCAAAATACTTGTGCGCGACGTCGGATCACGCCAAAAGATCGGATGCCCAGCTGCCCACCCGCTGCATGTCCAGCCACTGCATGTTGCTGGCCGAGGACAGTGCAGAATCATCTAGCATGCAAATGGATGCGACAGCTCCGCCGCCGCTCGAGGATGACAACGACAACGGCTCTACCGCCAGTGGTGCAGGTGAAGGTGGCTCTCAGCCTCATGGTGGTGCGAGCAGCGGTAGTCATCAGCAAGACCCCCCTACACATATTGATTAGCCACACAAAATATTTTTTTAGACTAAAATACCCTCAGTGATAATGTAGATAATTTTTATAATAAACACGTTATTTACTAAAATATCCATTCAAATAAATGGTTATATTTCATCCATACTACTTACTCTCTATCATTAGTATATATACTGTAAATGGCCTTACCAGGAAACATGCGAGTAAAAGATCATGGATCGTACCTGTCGGCGAAATGGGACTGGGGGTCCCACAGCCTGTGGGGACGCGTGGATCTCCGGCCACATCGGCTCCTCCGGGGGACATATCCTGCAACGACCGCGGCCGCAGGGAGGCCGTGTCTCCCGCCGGTCGTCCGTGCCCGGGAGCGCCGCCTCCGGCCCCGGGCGAGTGTTGCCCGGGAGCGGGCCGCCCGGGAGCGCCTCCTCCGGCCCCGGGCGAGTGCCGCCCGGAAGCGCCGCCTCCGGCCCCGGGCGTGTGTCGCCCGGAGGCGCCTCCTCCAGGCGTGTGTGGCAACCAGGCGACCAGACCAGCCGCCCGTAGCACCCGACAGGGGCTCCTCCAGGCGTGTGTGGCAACCAGGCGACCAGACCAGCCGCCCATAGCAGCAACAGCTCCGGCATGGGTGCACAGGAGAGCTCACCGGAAAGGCTCTCTCTCCGTATTCTGGCACTGTGGACTCCCCTAATCTATAAAGGAGGATCCAAGCCACCGAACCGAGAAAAAAAGCAAGGTTTAGGATGAGGAACCCCGAGCTCGGACTCTGATTAGACCCCGGGCTCTCCGACTCTAGCTCACGCTCAGACGACTGTTCTTCTTCCTCAGCTCCGGCTGAGCTCACTTTGTAACCGCATTCATTCTCCCACCTAGTCATACACACAGGAGTAGGGTATTACGCTCCGGCGGCCCGAACCTGTATAAATCCTCCTGTCTCCTCTGTGTGCCACTGTTTCTCGTCTTCTCCAACGCCTCGTACACCTGAGAACCACTCCCCTGGCCGAATCTCAAAAGGGGGGTCTCCCGACTTCCCGCCGTCGAGGTTTCGTCCTCCGACAGCTGGCGCGCCAGGTAGGGGGAGTTTTCTTCCTCAGGTGGGACGCCGACGTTCCCGACACCGACGCCCTTCATGGCTGGAGGCCATCGTCCGCGGGATTCCGACGAGGAGTCCGGCGACTACACCCTGTTGGGCAACGTTAGCCCAGAGGCAAGCCCGCCACCTTCTCCCTCTTCGCCTTCCTGGGGGCGCACGGCGCGTACCCGGCGGGCAAAGCGCGCCCCGCGGCGGCCTGGTAGTGCGGCCTCGGCCCCTTCCCTCGCGGAGGGGGCCGGCAAGTGCCCCGCCGGGTCTGCCGCCGCCTCATCCATGAGGCGCGAACAAAGGCGCCGCCCCACGGCACGTCGCGGCCTCAACTTTCATTCGGCGACACCACAGGAGGCCCTCTTGGCGGCGGAAGCTCTCCTGCGCCACCCCCCGACATTTGCCAGGAGTGGAGGCCGGGAGCGGCGATGGATTAGCGAGATCGCCGACCTGGTAGGCACCGCCCACCGCCGGGTCGCCGCCGGCGGCCATACAAGCGCTGGGACCTCCGACCGCGCGATTTCTAGCGCGAGCCGGCCGACCGCCCCGAGCCAGAACAAATCCCGGGGCACGGGCGACCTCCGTAACCGGCTCGACCGGACCCGGGCCCACGAGGACGCCCGGGTCACAATGGAGCGCCAGCGTGAGCGGCGCAAGGACGCCGCTAGGCATTCCGAGGCCCCGGCCTCCAGCTCCGAACCACTAGTGGGAAACCGCTATTCGTCGCCAGAGCCCACCCAGTACGGCTGCTCGGGTTGCCTGGCGCTCTCCCCAGGCCTGCGGCAGGTTCGCTGGCCGGCTATGTTCCGGCCCAACTTGCCGGAGAAGTACGATGGCTCCGTGGATCCCACGGAGTTCTTGCAGATATACGCCACCGCCATCCGTGCGGCGGGCGGGGATGAGACGGTGATGGTGAACTATTTCCCCGTCGCCCTCAAGGCCCAGGCTCGCTCCTGGATGATGAGCCTCCCCGAGGGATCCATCCTCTCGTGGGAGAACCTTTGCCACCAGTTTGTGGCAAATTTCCAGGGCACCTTCCCGTGCCCTGGGACAGAAGCGGACCTCCACGCCCTACGTCAGAGTAGGGGTGAGGCGCTGAGGCATTTCCTACAGCGTTTCAGCCAGGTACGCAACACAATCCCTCACATCGCCCCCCACGCGGTTATCCACGCGTTCCGTTCGGGCGTGCGCGACCAGCGCATGCTCGAAAAGATGGGCACCCGCGACGTCCAAACCACGGCGGAACTGTTCAGTCTTGCCGACCACTGCGCCCGCAAGGAGGAAGCCCGGGCATGGAACAAGCCACGTCCTGAGGTCCTCGCCCAGGACCCTGGGGAAGAGGGCGAGGCCTCACGTTCCGCGGCGCGGCGGGACAGGCGGAAGCACCAGAAGGGCAAGGAGGTCGCCGAGAACTTCGCCTTGGCGGCGTCCGGCGGCCCCCGGGGCCGCACCGCCCGCCAAGACGACTACGGCGGCAAGCGGCAGAAGGCTGAGCGTGCGCCACCGGCTGCGGGCCGGAAATGGTGCTCCGTCCACGAGACGGACCGCCACGACCTCACCGAGTGCCGCGCCGTCCAGAACCTGGCCGAGCGCACTAAGAAGTTCCAACTGGAGCGGCAGCAGGACAAGCCCGCTCCCAATCCAGAGCAGCCTCTCGAGTTCCAAGAACCCGAGAATGTCATCGCCACCCTCGACGGCGGGGCACACGCTCAATCCTCGCGCCGTGGCTTCAAGGCCATGAAGCGCGAGCTGTTAGCCGCAACCCCAGGGCCAGCGGCGTCCCGGAGGTTAAAGTGGTCGGACAGTACGATCACCTTCGGCCCCGCGGACCATCCAGCCCGGGTACCTGGGGAGGGACAGCTCGCCCTCACGGTCTCCCCCACCATATGCAACGTGAAGGTGGGCCGCGTCCTCGTCGACGGGGGCGCCGCCCTCAACATCCTTTCCCCCGAGGTCTTTGAGAAGATCAAGGCCCCAGGGATGAATCTCTCGCCCTCGTCACCCATCATCGGGATTACGAAGGGCCTCGCTTGGCCCCTCGGGCAGGTCTCTTTGCCCGTCACCTTCGGTGACCGTGGCAACTTCCGCACCGAGCACGTCATTTTCGACGTTGCCGAGTGCAACCTCCCGTACAACGCGGTCCTTGGACGCCCCGCGTTGGTGAAGTTTATGGCCGTTACGCACTACGCGTACCTAACCATGAAGCTCCCAGGCCCCTCGGGCCCGATCACAGTTCTTGGGGACGTGAAAGCCGCCCTCTCGTGCGCCGAGCAGCGTGCGGCCGACATCGCCCCCGCGGCTCCTGACGTGGCAGGGGGCGCGGGGCCTTCGCTACGCCGCGCCCCCAAGCCGCGCATCGTCGCCACCGATGCAGACCTAGTCAAGGAGGTAGTCCTTGGTGACGACCCGTCCCGGATCGTCAAGGTTGGCGGTTCGCTGGACGACAAATAGGAAAGCGCGCTCATCGCCTTCCTCCGGGCAAACACCGACGTCTTCGCCTGGCAACCGTCGGACATGCCCGGGGTCCCCAGGGGGGTGATTGAGCACCGCTTGGCCATCCGCGCGGGCTCGCGCCCAGTGCGGCAGAAGGTACGACGACAGGCCCCAGAGCGCCAGGCCTTCGTCCGTGAGGAGATCGACAAACTTCTCGCGGCCGGCTTCATCCGTGAGATCGTCCACCCGGAATGGCTGGCCAACCCAGTCGTCGTCCCCAAATCCAACGGGAAGCTGCGAATGTGCATAGACTACACCGACCTCAATAAAGCTTGCCCCAAAGATCCATTCCCTCTGCCTCGCATAGACCAAATAGTCGACTCCACCGTGGGGTGCGACCTCTTGTGCTTCCTTGACGCTTATGCAGGATACCATCAGATCCGCATGGCAGAGGAGGATGAGGAAAAAACTTCTTTTATTACCCCCCAGGGGGCCTTTTGTTATATGTGCATGCCTTTCGGGTTAAAGAATGCTTGTTCCACTTTCCAGCGGGCTGTCCGTGTAACATTTGAATCGCAGCTAGGTCGCAACATGGAGGCCTACGTCGACGATTTGGTGCTGAAGTCACGCGACCGCGCCACTCTACTCCATGATCTGGCCGAGACGTTCAGTAACCTTCGATGCACAAGGATGAAGCTGAACCCGGACAAGTGCGTCTTCGGGGTCCCGGCCGGCAAGCTCCTCGGATTCCTCGTGTCCAGCTGCGGCATTGAGGCGAACCCGGAGAAGATAACAGCAATCGACCGCATGCGCCCCCCGACGAGGCTACGGGAGGCCCAGAAGCTGACCGGGTGCGTGGCCGCACTCGGTCGTTTCATCTCCAGGCTTGGGGAGCGTGCCCTCCCCCTATTCAAGCTTCTTAAGAAATCCGGGCAGTTCACCTGGACGGATGAGGCGGATCAAGCCCTTGATGAGCTCAAGAGGTACCTGACTACGCCCCCTGTCCTCGTAGCACCGGCACCAGATGAGCCCTTGTTGCTCTACATCGCGGCAACCCCGCAGGTGGTAAGCGCGGCGCTCGTCGTCGAGCGCCCCTTGCCAAGCAGGCGCGCGACCCGGGATTTACCTCCCGGGCCCGCCACCGCGGAGCCCGAACCTGGGCAGCCTCGCCAAGGCGAGTGCGAGCCCGGGGACGCGGCGCCCGGGACCATCCCAACATTGCGCCCGGGGCCCCAAGGTCCCAGCACCGTACCCGTTCCCATAGGCGAGAGCTCGCTCCCTCCGGGGGGAGCTGAGCCCGGATCCCCGGCCCATGCCGGGCCGGCGTCGGGAAATACGCACCAGAAGCCGGTGTACTTCGTCAGCGAGGTACTCCGTGACGCCAAATCGCGCTATCCCCAGGCGCAAAAGATGCTCTACGCAGTTCTCATCGCATCCAGGAAACTTCGCCACTACTTCCAGGAGCACAAGGTGTCCGTAGTCACATCCTTCCCCCTCGGGCAGATATTGCATAACCGGGAGGGAACGGGCCGCGTCGCTAAGTGGGCGGTCGAGCTCGCCGAGTTCGACCTCCACTTCCAAGCGCGCCACGCCATCAAAAGCCAAGTCCTGGCGGATTTTCTGGCGGAGTGGACGCCGGGGCCCGAGCCGGATCCTGTGCTGGACGCCGGATTCCCGGCCCCCGAGCTGCCACCCGACCTGCGCCTCCACTGGATAATGAACTTCGACGGCTCCTGCGCCCGGCGGGCTTGTCGCCCCAGCGCCGGGGCCGGGGTCGTCCTCGTATCGCCCGCCGGGGATGAGTTCCGCTTCGTCGTCCACCTCAACTTCGGAGCCACCAACAACATGGCCGAGTACGAGGGCCTTCTCGCCGGCCTCCGGGCCGCGATCGCCCTCGGGGTGCGACGGTTGTGCGCGCAAGGCGACTCCGAGCTCGTCATCAACCAGGTGTCCGGGGAGTACCAGACCCTGGACCCCCAGTTGGCCGCATATGTGGACGAAGTGCGGAGGCTTGAGCGCCGTTTCGACGACCTCACGCTTCGCCACGTCCCTCGCAGTTGCAACCTAGCCGCCGACGAGCTCTCAAGGCTGGCATCCTCGCGGGCGTCAGTCCCCTCAGGGGTTTTCCAGGAAGCCCTCGAGACCCCCTCGGCGCGCTCACCCGGGACCTCGGGCTCAGCCCCTGAGCCCGGGTCTGAGCCTAACACGCGCTCCCGGCCCCAGGATTTGGTCCTCGCGGCCGGATCCAGCGCGCCTTCCTGGATGGACGAAATCCGGGCATATCTTCTCCGAGCACATCTCCCCGAAGACGACGTGGAGGCAGAAAGGATCGCTCGCTTGTCTAAGCGCTATGTCCTGGTAGAAGGGGACCTCTACCGGCGTGGCGCCAACAGCGTCCTGCTCAAGTGCGTTCCGCGCGGCTCCGGAGTCGAGATCCTCGCCGACATCCACGAAGGGGAGTGTGGCAGTCACGCCGCATTTCGATCTCTGGTCGGTAAGGCTTTCCGGCAAGGATTTTATTGGCCCACGGCCTTGCAGGACGCGTTCGACCTCGTCCAGCGCTGCCGCGCGTGCCAGTTTCATGCCAAACAGAGCCACCAGCCGGCGCAAGCACTCCAGATGATCCCCCCGTCCTGGCCCTTCGCGGTCTGGGGACTCGATATCCTCGGCCCCTTTCCCCGGGCAGTCGGGGGTTATCGGCATCTCTATGTCGCCATCGACAAGTTCACGAAGTGGCCGGAGGCGTTCCCCGTAATCGACATCGACAAGCACTCAGCGCTCAAGTTCATCCGGGGAATCACCAGCCGCTTCGGGATCCCCAACCGCATTATCACTGACAACGGCACGCAGTTCACGAGCGAGCTCTTCGGCGAATACTGCTCCGACATCGGCATCAAGCTCTGCTTCGCCTCCCCTGCCCACCCTGCCAGCAATGGGCAGGCCGAGAGGGCAAACGCTGAGATCCTACGGGGCCTCAAGACAAGGTCCTACAACGACCTCAAGAAACACGGCGTCAAGTGGATCGACGAGCTCCCAGCGGTCTTGTGGGCCAATCGTACCACACCGAGCCGGGCGACCGGGGAGACCCCGTTCTTCCTGGTATACGGGGCCGAGGCCGTTCTGCCGTCAGAACTCACCTTCGGCTCCCCCCGGGTACAGCGCTACAGCGACAACATCGACCACGACAACATGCAGCTCGACAACCTCGACTTCCTCGAGGAGCGAAGACGACGCGCCTCGCTCCGAGTCGCCCGTTACCAGCAAAGCCTTAAGCACCATCACCAGCGCAAGGTTCGGGCCCGATCACTCCAGGTCGGGGACCTAGTCCTCCGCCGTGTCCTTACACGTGCCGGAAAGAATAAGCTTTCCCCCATGTGGGAAGGCCCCTTCCTGGTGATCGGTGTCTCCCGACCGGGCTCGGTAAGACTGGGCCAGGAGGATGGGACCCCGCTTCCCAATCCCTGGAATATCGAACATCTTCGCAAGTTTTATCCATAAGCATATCCTGTAAGTTACGGGAAGCTTGGGCCAGCGCCGGTTTTCTTTCAATCTCGGCGCTGCCCGGGGGCCCCCATATGTATTCGCCTTCGTATATAGCTTTTTAATATCTTTCCCTTCGTATATAGCTTTTTAATATCTTTCCCGGTGTCGTCCTTTTTGTCTGTTTCCATGTGTTGCGCTCGTGGCTGTCTCGTTCCTTTGGGGGCATAATCGGGCCGCGCCCGTGCGACAGTTGGGGTTCGCGCATTATCATCAGTTCCCTACTGACGAGTAACCGCATCCCGACGTGCTAGGTTCAAGACGTTGTCGAGCTGGCGGGGACCTAAGGGCGCCCTCCGGGAGGCGCCCCGGGTCCCGGCGACTCCGGCGCCTTACCTGGCTAGCTTCGGGGTCGGTTCTTTCCGGAGGTAGGGGGTGAAATGGTTATGCGTGATCTTTTTCTCCGCACGGTCGCGGCTCTGAGGGCCCGTTCGGGAGATGATCGACGCCACGATTCGTAGCATGGAGTGGGCAAGGGAGCGAGCCAGATACTCTCACAATTCGCTGTGCGCAGATTAGACCCAGCGGGCTCAAGAGGGGGACCCAGGGTCACACCCCGGGAACGTCCTTGGGACCCCGGACCCGGGGTGAATGTGCGGGGAAGGTGTTCCCGGGACTGGCCTGTGCTCGGGCCCGGCCTGGGGGCCCCTCCCCCAGATTGATCCCCGGCGGCGATTCTCGGCACTGGGGCTAGCAGCTCCCCCGGACCCGGGCTCGTGCTCTCGCGGAACCATGCCATCTTGACAGACAATCCAGGCTCCTCCCGGGACGGGCAACTGCTAAGCCCGCGGCACTCGGGAGCCAATCTCCTAGGGCGGGCGGCGCGGGAGTCGTGGGAGGCCAAGTAACGGCCGCTTCCCGCGAGGAGGAGTGGAGCTCGGACCGTCCGCTTGGGAATCGGACAGTCCGGACTGCCCTGATCGGGGCTTAACCGTCCTAGGGACTGAGTTCCCAGGGCGAGCGGTTACGCTGGGCCCCAGGGAGGGCTTACACGCAGCGACCGGTCACAGCCGCCGGGCTCGGACTCAGGCGACACCCGGCGCTCGGCGTTCCCGGGCCCGGGATGTCAAGACGAACAAAAACAAGTATCGAGCATCCAGGGCGCGAAGGCCCGAACACAGGTGAAGTCAAAATGCAAGCATGCGCGGAGGACCACAGCCGTCGCCGCGCGAGGAGAGATCACTCATCGGGCCCGGCCCCTTCGCCGGATTCTCGAGGTGTTCCCCCCGGTTGAAGAATCTGGCCTCCGTTGCAGCAGCGTCGGTCACGGCCTTTCGAGCCTCTTCTTCCCCGTCGGCAGGGAATCCCTCCAGCACCGGGGCCAGGGAAAACTCCGCGTCCCGAGCCCGGTAGCAGCCAAGGACCTACTCCGCCACCCGCGTGGCGAGCTCTGTTTCTTCCTTCTCCAGGACCTCGTGGATTCGCCGGGGGAGCAAGTCCAGCGTGTCTAGCAAGTCGCCGAGCTCCACCAGCTCCTGACCGACCCCGGGGGGCACCTCGGGCTTTCGCGGGGGTGCCTGGATGCCGATGCGCTTGAGACGTCCCCGGGCACCGGAGCTGTACCGCCCCAGGCAGGCCGCGATCTCGCTGTCGAGATTCTTCTGGAGGGCGAGGCTATCTAGCACCGTTCTCAGCCGTTCCTCTGCCCTAGCCAGCTGCTCGGCTGAGCTGGCCATGCCTGCCGATGAGGGGGAGCCGCTTGACGCGGCCCACACGGCGGCCCCGCGCGCCACGGCCTCAAGGTCGGCCGTGCGTTTCCAGGAGACCTCCATCTCTGCCTGCCGGGCCTCGGCAGCCTCCACCGCCGCCTCTCGCCGGGCCAGGGAGTTCTCTTTCTCCTCGAGGATCGCCTCTCGCGTCCCGAGAGCCTCGGCTTTGGCGTCCATGTCGGCGGCCAGCATCTTCGCCTGCTCTGCCTCGCGTTGGCGGTCGGCCTCCCGCCCTTCGAGGTCTCTTTCCCAGGACACCAGCTTCTCCTCCTTGCTCAAGAGGCGGCTCATGCCGTCTCGGGCCATGGCGCTGGAAAGCTTGGCGCCCTCCTCGTTAATCACCGCGGTTTTCTCCCGCGCGCTGGTCTCGCGCTCCCGGGCCGCGAGACCGGCCTCCTGGCCCCGGAGACGTTTTCTCCCGAGAGGAGATCTCCTCTTCCCGCGCCTCCGTCTCTGACCGGGCACGGAAGGCGTCGTCGGCGGCAAGCTCGATAGCGCCCTTCGATCGGACGATGCACCTGTCCCCCTGCCGCGATCTCCGGCCGGAGAGTTGCTACGAAGAACTCGACGGCAGCGCCCGAGTCCCGGGCGTATCTCCCATCTAAAGCGGCAAGGACGTCAAGCTCTACCAGCTCAAGATGAACCAGGCGGACCCAGCGTCCCCTCGATTCTTCAAAGACGTGGCCCCGTTTCTGCCTGGAGCGGTTCCGGCCGAGCAACAGGGCCAGGGGCCACTGTCGGCGAAATGGGACTGGGGGTCCCACAGCCTGCGGGGACGCGTGGATCTCCGGCCACATCGGCTCCTCCGGGGGACATATCCTGCACGACCGGCGGCCGGCAGGGAGGCCGTGTCTCCCGCCGGTCGTCCGTGCCCGGACGCGCCGCCTCCGGCCCCGGGCGAGTGCCGCCCGGGAGCGCCGCCTCCGGCCCCGGGCGAGTGTTGCCCGGGAGTGGGCCGCCCGGGAGCGCCTCCTCCGGCCCCGGGCGAGTGCCGCCCGGAAGCGCCGCCTCCGGCCCCGGGCGCGTGTCGCCCGGAGGCGCCTCCTCCAGGCGTGTGTGGCAACCAGGCGACCAGACCAGCCGCCCGCAGCACCCGACAGGGGCTCCTCCAGGCGTGTGTGGCAACCAGGCGACCAGACCAGCCGCCCATAGCAGCAACAGCTCCGGCATGGGTGCACAGGAGAGCTCACCGGAAAGGCTCTCTCTCCGTATTCTGGCACTGTGGACTCCCCTAATCTATAAAGGAGGATCCAAGCCACCGAACCGAGAAAAAAAGCAAGGTTTAGGATGAGGAACCCCGAGCTCGGACTCTGATTAGACCCCGGGCTCTCCGACTCTAGCTCACGCTCAGACGACTGTTCTTCTTCCTCAGCTCCGGCTGAGCTCACTTTGTAACCGCATTCATTCTCCCACCTAGTCATACACACAGGAGTAGGGTATTACGCTCCGGTGGCCCGAACCTGTATAAATCCTCCTGTCTCCTCTGTGTGCCACTGTTTCTCGTCTTCTCCAACGCCTCGTACACCTGAGAACCACTCCCCTGGCCGAATCTCAAAAGGGGGGGTCTCCCGACTTCCCGCCGTCGAGGTTTCGTCCTCCGACAGTACCACTCGACGCGCAGAGTAGCAGAAGCAGAGTCGGATTAGCCCAATCCAATGAAGTGCACGCTGATGTAGAGAAAGTAGTCAATCTCAATAACCCAATCGTCACCTCCTTGCACGAGCGTCTCCTCCTTGCACGTTCGCCTTCTCATGTTTCATGCCGATCAACACCATAACATAGTAGCGTCTCTATCTGTATCCATACGTACAGGGTTGGAATGTTGTGCGTAAAAGTGCTAGTGACCGAGCAGGGCTAGGGCTTTGCTCATGAGGAGAGGTGCGGCTAGAGTTTTCTCACGTAAGTCACTCTTTCTACGGCGCCTCGCTCCTAAATATATAGAGCTTCTAACTGGGCCTCGTTGGCCCATTAAAAACTCTACTTGGATCCTTATTTGAACTGAATCATGTTTGGATCTCTATCCAACCACTATGTTCCAACCCATTAAGTGTACGACCCCATAGGTTTATGTATACTTGGTTGCAACCCGAAAATAACTTTTCAGTCCACATGTCAATAGCGATTTTAGCAAGGCATATCGACCCATCGGGTGAACACAAAGAATATATTGACTGAACCTATAGTGTATGCATGTACAAACCCCTTTACCACACGGTATCGATTAAACTCAAGGTGAAATGTGTGCCATCCTTTCAATAGCTCAATCATACACTTGATCATGTGATAGATTACTCAACTCGTGATTGACTCCTCAATCATTTGGCATGGCGATGCACTTCTATAATCCATTACATTGAGAGACCCAAAGATATCTCTCCTATCAACTAGAGGGGTAAATCTCATCTTGATTGTTTATATCCCACTACACGTTTCATAGCAAACCCGTAAACTACTTTTATAACTATCCAGTTACGGAGTACCATTTGGCAGCCGCAAAGTAAGTCACTATATATGTTGGGAACCATGACAATCTCAGGTATAAGAGTTCTACACCAACACTACTTGAGACCAACCGATGGCACATCATATATAGCTCTTATAGTATCTCAGGTCAGGTCTATCCAACAATACGTTTTTTAACATGTGTCCATATTATTGATTTGGTATCTCTATACCATGATCATCAATCAATGCAAATGTTGATCTTAGAATTATATCTGTTTCACATATAATATATAATCAGGGATCTTTTAGAAATAGTAATATATCACATAAAGAGTCTCATTAATAAGTTACATACTCATTGATTAAAAATAAGTTATCCATCTTAAGAAACACTTTATTTATAAATTTATAAACATAGTGTGTGATATAATCATCTCTATGATTGCCTCTAGAACATATCACTAACACCCTCCTCTTCGCCTTGGGCCTCACCAGCACCGGAAGACGCCAACGGTGTTGGTGAGGCCCACCTGGCTAGCCTCCTCCTTTTTTCCTCCTCCCCAAGCTAGGCGGTGACCATGCCCTACCATCTTCCCCGTCTTGCCTCTGGCGGCTCCCTCACCGTCGAAGACACCACCGCCGTCCCTGCCTCCTAACCCATCTTGTTTCCTTCACCCTCCCTACCTTCAACGCCAACCCATTACCCTCCTCCATCCCCACGGTTCCACCAGCACCGCCGCCACCTCGCCGCCCGCTCATGTCCTCCACTCACTGCTGGTCCTCCACCGCCCACGGCCATCCCTCCAAGCCTTGGGAAAACCCCCTCTTTCCCCTCCCACCTCGACCTTAATCCTGAACCCTAACTGGTCAGGGGCCGCCGCCTCGCCGTAGCTGGAGGGGAAGAAGGCTGGCACAAATCTTGGCGTGGATTCGATGGTCCAAAATTTGATAGAAATCCCCTCAAATTTCTATTGAATGAATGCTAGCAATTCCGTTTTTTGAAATGGCATGTAAAAAGAAGTATGCCCTCTGGTTTTTAATATTTGACAACGTTGACTTTTGAACAAACGTTTAACCATTCATCTTATTAAAAAATATAATTACCATTTATTTTGTTGTGATTTATTTTATCATTAAATGTATTTTAAAGATGACTTATATTTTTACATATTTATATAATTTTTTAATAAAACAAGTGGTCAAACTATGTCCAAAAGTAAATGGCGTTAAATATTAAAAAGCGGAAGTAGTCGTCTTGTATTGGAGTGGTCGATCTGAGAATATCATGCATTCATCGATTAGAGGGGCATAACCGGCTTTCGCTGCATATTTTTCATAAACTACGTGCAATTTTCTCTCCCAATTTAACTGATCGTTCTTGAAAGATGGAATGAACTCAACTTTTTTGCAGGGACGGTTGAGCAGTTGAGCTGCTATATAGCTCTGAAAATGTGGAGACTGTATGTGCCACGAGACAAGGGAAGACAAATCTTTGCGAGATTCATGAGCCTTGCAATCAGCTATAGCATGATTGCTCCTGGGAAGAGACAACAGCGTCGTGCATACTTAATGAGTTCACTGCAGAATATTTAGTTTCGATAGCAAGAGGCACTTAGGGCAGTCTCAACCCATGGTTTCTATAGATAGTTTCTAGAGGAGAGAGAACACAATTAACACCTCCTAGAAACTAAGCTCCCCAATGCATAATTTTTACAGTGGTTTCTATGGAGAAGGAAAATTAATGACTACTTGGTTGTCGTACTAATAGATAAAAATATATTGTGGCAATTAGTTATGTAACCCACTGCATATCTACATATTTTGTCAAGACTCATATGCATCCAAAGATCAACATCAGGTTAACAACGCCGCGTATAGGCACCGTTTTGCCATCAGTTAAAAAAAATAAAGCATATAGACGTCTATGCAATTCATAGTGATACTAGATAGCCAAGCTGGAAACAAATTGACTTAGGTTTCAAAACATATAGTAACCATGACAATTTAGGTAGTGATGCCATGCCAATACATATATGTGTCCAAAACATATAATAATCATGCCATGGTAATATTTAGATAATCATGAAGTAGCCATTCATCCAACTCCTCAACAACGTCTACCCCACAACAACTCAGAAAGGCAATGATGCTGGTAACCAATGAGCTAAAAAAATGATAGACAAAGTCAATTCCCAAAAAATAATAATGTAACATTTGTATCAATGGTCGCAAAATGAAATGTAATTCCCAAAGATTAAGAATGTAACATATGTAATGGCAACAAACGTGTAATTGTATAGATACTCTAAATGACAGATTAGTAATTTGATAACCAATGAGCTGCATGGGAAAATAATAAACAAGGTCTTAGTAATGTAACATTTATATATCACATAAAAAAATGTAATACTACATATACTCTAAATGGCTACTTAACCCAAAAATCCATATTTGTACCTAATTAGTTTGAATTCCCAAACTTATGCCAAATATGCTCAATCAAATCTGATTGAAGTTGTTTGTAAGTTTCATGATCACAAAGAATGGCATTTCTTTGCAATACCTCTTCCATCACTGGGTTATGTCCATGAGAGATTGTAGCTGCTTGAACAGTCCATGTGCTTGCTTCCTCATTCAAATCAAGAGGAATTTCCTCTATATCCAGCTCATCCTTGATTATCATGTTGTGAAGGATTATACAAGCTAGCATGATATTCTCAAGATCCCCTTGCTCATATAAATGTGCTGGTTGACGCAAAATACAAAAGCAAGATTGCAAAATCCCAAACGCACATTCTACATCCTTCCTTGCCCCTTCTTGTTGTTGTGCAAACAATTTATGCTTAGTTGACTGTGGTTCACGTATTAACTTAACGAAAACATCCCACTCTGGGTATATGCCATCTGCAAGGTAATAACCATTGCTATACTGCCTTCCATTGACATGGTATTGCACCTGAGGAGCTTCTCCTCTTAGTTGTTCGATGAACAAAAATGATTGATTAAGCACGTTGATATTATTGTTTGATCTAGGAACTCCAAAGAAGGCATGCCATATCCACCGATCGTGCGAAGCAACTACCTCTAGAATTTCCATAGGAACACCATGATCACCACGGGTGTATTGTCCCTTCCATGTGTAGGGACATTTTTCCCAATGCCAATGCATACAATCTATACTCTCTAACATGCCAGGGAAACCACGACGCTCGCTGATCTGCATTAAACGTTCCATATCTTGAACGGTGGGGTGTCGCAAATACTTTGCACCAAATACTTCAATCACACTCTTCACAAACATCTTCAAGCACTCCATTGCAATACTTTCTCCAATCTTAAGATATTCATCAAGTTGGTTTGCAGAGCTGCCATTTGCTAATTGGCGAATAGCCGCTGTGCACTTTTGAATTGGCGAGAATCCTGGGCGGTTAGTGGCATCTAATCTCAAGGTGAAATATGGAGACCACCCACTCAGGGCCTCAACAATGCTTAGGAAGAGGGATCTCCTCATCCTAAATCTTCTACGGTAGGTTGTATCGCTGTAGACAGGATTAGACGAGAAGTAGTCATCCATTAACCGCTAATTGGCTTCTTCATATATGCTAGAGTGTGAAAGGCTTGTCACTATGTTCAGAGGCATAGAGCTGCAATGATTGATCCATCAATTAGTCATCACTCATCCCATTTTGGTACACACTCTAGTGGTTCTTACCCAGCATCCATGAAACTCACTGACTGATTTCTTAATGCGATCCCAATGGATTTTCAATTGGTTTCGGTTTCTCATACGATTACTTTCTGTGGTGTTATTATATTTTGCAGTAACATCTGCCCAATACTGATCAGCCTTCCTGTCATTTCCATCGATGGGGTCCTTTGAATTTTGCAACCAAGCATTAACCTATAATTAGGAAAATAACAGATATTTCAATAAAATAGGATAATTTTCTAGACTCAAGGTTGGATGGATATACACTCACGGTTTCATAAACTAGGAAAGCTTACATACCAATCTAATGTCTTCTGCATGAGACCAATTCAATCGCTTGTTGGTCCTAGCATCCTGGAGGGTGTCATCATCGTCAATGTTAATTGTTACTTTCTCTTGTGATCCCATTTGTGCATCTACATCTTCCGCTACAGGGCTTCTAGATGCTGATGGGGTCCCTTT
This sequence comes from Oryza meyeriana var. granulata, assembly GCA_003991445.1. Taxonomy (NCBI): domain Eukaryota; kingdom Viridiplantae; phylum Streptophyta; class Magnoliopsida; order Poales; family Poaceae; genus Oryza; species Oryza meyeriana. The sequence goes on from RYFJ01004313.1 coordinate 23,305, forward strand.
AGAACATGTAACAGATGGCGATACTAAAGGCTGGCCCATTGGAGCACCAACAAAATAGAAATTTTCTGAAAGTTCACTTCCATTGGGATAGCTAACAAATGGATGTGCTTGCGGAAATGGAGAAATTTTGGGACTCTGTAGATAATTCATGAACCCACCCGGTGGATACAGCCTGAGAAAGGTAAAAAAGACATTAAAGTAAGCCTACTGTATGCCTCTGAACATATGAGCTGACTATTTTGCATATTTTCATTAAAGCAAACTAATTTATCTTGTTATCATACACATTTCCAATCACTACAATCAGGGCTTGACCCAGCTTCTAGAAAAAAGTGAATAAAAGGATGAAATCCTTCACTAAACAGTGAGAGTTAAGATCAACTAGAAAAGCAGGTGTACTATGAAACTGAATTGTTGATGCAGCTATGAAATATTTGGGACCAGAGATCTGAGCAATATTTCATACTTCTGCCGATACCAATACCGAGACAAAAAAAAGCCTCCGGCAAGGTCTGCATTCGAAAACCTACTTATTAAAAATGTTAAGATGTACTCTTACATCAGTTTTGGGTCAAGCTATAGTGAGAACAAATCGTAGTTCTTGGATTGGATCATTTGTTAAAAAAATACAACATTTAAGCCTACAATTAGTGCTACTTATTCAAAGAAAAACCTGTGGTCCGAAGCTCTGTCATTAGCTCTAAAACAATGCATTTTCAGTCGTCATAATTCAAGGGTCATCTTTTATCTATATGCTATTTGACCACAGGCAAACGACTTGTGAACTACAATTTAAACGATATTCTTGTTGTGTAGTGATAACTTACTGCTGCATTATTGGGCCTCGTCTTTCACATTGATCTTATTTTCAGTAATGAGGCAAACAAAAATGTTTAGCGAGGCCTCACTATTCAGAGCTGCTAGCAGGACATGAATCAACATTGGAGGAGGCACCAAGAGACACCGTAGGCCACCATGTAGCAGTGCGAGGAACACCGGTTGGAGCAGTGGTGGCTGGAGCAGCGGCGGCTGGAGTTGCAACAGCTGGTGCAGGGGCGGCTAGTGCAGCGGCGGCGGCAAGAACACTAGTAGTTTGCCTTGAACTCGATTTGGGCTTCCTCGATCTTTTCTCTTGCTGCAAGCCTCTCTTCCCCAATTGATCCATGCCTGCAAAACGATTGGGGATGAGTGTTCCTGGCAGAGAAGAGATTGGGGACTGATTTGGGTGGAGCGACATGGGGACGCACCTGGATGGCAATAGGAGAGGGGATGCTAGCCGAGTACGGTGCTGGTGAGCAGATGAACTGGAAAGGGGGTGAACTGGCGTGGGTGAACTCAATGGACCAGATAAACAGGCGCGGGAAGGAACTCGCGTGGGAAGTTCGCACCTGCATCGCGCGGGAGGCGCGGGATATTGGCGTGGATTAGCCTGGCTCGCAGGAAAGCATGTGGGGAGCGCGATTGGAGCGGCGGCGGCACAACGGATCTGGAGGGTAGGGGAAACGCGAGGAAGGAAATGAGGAAATCAGTCCAACGCAGAATAGCTCGTTTCCTCGCCCATCAAACAAAGAGTCGAAATCGTTTCGTGAAAGAGAAACAATTTCTCTCTCTCTCCACAATAAGTATGATGCCACATCATCTAAATACTTACGTGACAGGGTAATTAATACCATAGAAACTATTCTACATGGACCATTGGAACTGCCCTTACGCATTTGTCATTTGTCATCCTCTGCCTGTTATAGTTTGGAGTCTTCCTCCCGATAGTCTGATGCATCAACTTCAGTTTCATACTTTCATGCATAAATGGTTAGATTAAGTCTAGTTCCTCAACTCTTCACTTGGTCTAAATTTAGTCCCTCAGCTTTAATACTGGGTAAATTTAGTCTCTCAATTTTTAATACCGTGCAAATTTGATCCCTCTAAGCAGTTTTGAGTGGTTTTGCACCGTTTATGTCCACATGGTAGCAGAACACGCCTCATGAAGCAAGGTCGCATGTTGAAGCAAGGTCGCATGTTGGAGGCTAATGACGTGCTCAAGCAGGTGTGGCCGGTGGGGGTTGACAGCATGCATGGTACCGACTTGTACCTTAAGCCTATGAGCGTGCGTAGGAGATGCTCCGGACCTCGGGGCCAGGCTCGTCAACCACCGGCGTGCCGACCAACTCGACAAGAGCCGGCTCTTCGACGCACTGCTGCTCGGCTCGTGCTCCAACATCTGGCAAGTGGCAGCCGCATCGATCACATGCTTCCCCCGACGGCGCTGCTACGCGACCAATTCACCGGAGAGAACGCTGGTGGCACAGACAAAAAGGTGGCCGTGCTGCAACCCAATATCCTTAGGGTGGATGTGCAGTTGTTCTACTCGCTACACATGTCGTCGCTGGCAATGAACTTGTAGATGAGGTTGACGGAGTGGACAGAAGAGGATGTGACGACCGGTCGAGCCAAGCTAGGCCCCGACGGTCTCTTCTCATTGGTTGATTGCTCGTTGGGCCAGGAGGAAGAGTAGGAAAGGAGTAAAGGAAAGAGATAGATAAACAGTACCAATCTTCTGCCACGTCGATATAAACAGCGCAAAACCACTCAAAACTACTTGGAGGGACAAAATTTACACGGTTTTGGAACTAAATCTAGATAAAGTGAAGAGTTGAGGGACTAAAACTAGACGTAATCTAAATGTTTTGTCTATTCACTTGTTAGGCTTGGATTTATATATCTGGCTGACGATTACAAACCGAATGAATCCCAGGAAGAACCTTCTCTACGGATATGTTTTTTTAGATAATGTGCGGATATGTATAAATAGATACAATAGCCAAAGATAAAAAGGAAAAAGAAAACATAGCTAACTGAACTCTTCAGACATAATGGCCAAAGACCTAAAAAACAGACATTTAATTTGCACTATTTCTAACTTTTCGGCAGTTCTGATAAGAACAACAAACCAAACATGCAGTTGGCATTAGTATGCCCAAAGCTGCAAAACTTTCATCAGAAAGAAGCCCAACAGACAGCCCAACTAGCACGGGGGGAGAGAGAGAGGGGGGGGGGGCAGACGCCCAGTTGCACACGACTCGAATGGCCCTAAGCTCCATGGTCCTCGACTATTGTTGTGTGTTACAGAGAGACAGCCACTGGCTATCCCACTAATTTTATGGATGGTTTGTGTGATGTAAGCTTTGATGTGCATATCATTTTTACAATATAGTTATGACTTTGAGATACTCCTGGAATTGGTCTGGTTTGATGCCATTTGGCAGGGTACAGCATGTTTGTTCTGCTAACAAATCTTGGCAGAGTTACTTGAGCATTTTGGTTTGCCATCTAGAACAGTGCTAAAATTTTGACGCTATGTTCAATTGTGATAAGGTTACCAGGAAAAAAAATAAATTTTGCAAACTGAATGTGTATTTTGCTTTGCTGAGAAAGGGGATACCAAAAATTTGATGCTACTAAATTTTGGTAGGATAAGTGAACCGATGATAGCTCAGCTGGTTAGGTTTTTTATGATAGTGTTGGGATCCAAACTAGGACCATTTGTGTAAACTGTGCTAGTCCAGGATCATGCTAGCACACACAGTTACAAAGGTAATATCACAGTCAACATCACGAATAAATGACTATTATTAATTAATAAATTGACTGTGATAAGCCTTATGGCTAAAGTTTACATTTATTATGTCACGAAAGGCCTAACAAAATGATAAAGAAGCATAACGGAAAATAAATATAAAAGCGCGGAAGCTCCATCAACTTGTCACAGACAGTCAACTAGGGTACATGGCCTAAGCAGCGTCTTCTTCAGCGAACTCCTTAGGAAGCAGCGGATACTTCTCCTCTGGATTTGGAGGAATTGCAAAGTGAGTATATGGAATACTCAACAAATGCACGAAAATATGCATATGCATAAGTGACAAAGAGAGACAATGGCTATTTTGCATAACACAGTAGTTGCATTTAAAACAGATTAAAACAGATATTTAAATACATTTAGAAATAACGTAAGTTTCCCAATCAGCCATCCCAACCATAAAGAGGTACTGCAACCACACAGGACCACACAACTATCACATTAATTCACTTAGCACACAAATCTCTCCCAAAGGTAAAAGTTTTCACAAAACTATCCCTCATGTGAAATCTCCGAGCATGTCCATGACCGTGGACGCGGCTATTCAAATAGATTTATTTAACACTCCGTAGATGTTGTACAACTTTATCCACAAGATATGTCATCTTTTTGACGACCATGCGCAAATGTCACACTATACGTTGTCTGCGGCGAAGGAATCCGTAACAAGTTTGTTTAGAAACTTCGCCTCAACACTGCCTTCCCTCGTGAGACGTCTTTCCCCCACACAATAAGAAAGTCCTCATGGTGCTAATCAAAACCTACTCTAACCACCTAGGCCGACAGTGCCAAGACTCAAAATCCTACTGAGCTAGATCCTTCTCATTTAGAACATGTGGTTGTACGGTGGGGCTCAATTCAATGGCGTACGAAGTGAAGTCCTTAACTTTCCAGGGCAACTTGCCAACATCTCTAGTAGCACACAGCTTCAAGTATTAGATTGAGAGCACGTAGTTGGCTCTTTGAGTAGCTACCGATCACACGACATATGATAAGGGCCCACAGTGCCTTACCATCTACCTAGGTTCACATAGAACCATCCATCACCCTAGTTGAAAATTATTTTTACCCACCAGTTCATTACTACCGGGAGGATAGCACACAGTCACACAGTTCATATAAATACGGTGGTAAGTATATCATTAATCAAAATTATTTTGCTTGAAAAACAATTTAAGCAGAGCTAAGCATGGCTACTCTACCTTGAGTTGAGTCGCAATGTTCAACTCATAAGATAAAGCTAGGGTGACAAGGTATCACAGGTACTTAATGATAATCAAGAGATAAAATGATAGCAATTAGGTCATACTACCGATACATATTTTGCAAACAAATCATGCATAGTTGCAAACAAAACAATTTACAAACTGAGATCAATATTATCAATGGGTGCACTTGCCTTGCTCCAAGCAATAAGTCCTGCACTGCATCTTCGGCGGCGACGAACTGCTCCTCGGCACCAACGTCTACACATTTGTAAATGAGAAATAAGCAAAAAATATAAAAGGGAAGCTAGATAAAATCAAATAGAATAACAAACTAAACCATGAGATAGAGCTCGATATTAAAAAAATTTAGGAAGAAGAATAGGTCGAATCAGAGTTCAGATGGAAAAGATATGACCTTCAGAAGTTTGAATTTAGAGAAAATTAGAAAAGAAATTGAAAAGGAATTCTCGGGAATCGGACGGCTGAGATCTCCTCGGATTGATCTAACGGTTGAGATTGGATTGGAACTGTGTAGCGGGGTCCACACGTCAGTCATAGAGAAGAGGATCACTGGCGGGCCCACATGTCGGTCGCACCGGAGGAAGGGCGCGCCCGCGCACGACGTCACGACGAGACGGCATGCAGTGACCGCGGCGACGGCGCGACGCGGCGGTGCGGCGAGCGATTGACGGCGACCGGCGGCGGCAGCGAAGTGGCTCCGATGTGCGGCGATGGAGAGTGGCGAAGAGCGGAGAGGATGGAGGCGAACAAGAGGGAGCGACTGGCCTCTGGAACGATGTCTCGACGGCACAGCGCGGTGGAGCAGAGGCGGCACCGGAGGGAAAGGAGACGCGGCGGCGAGGGAAGGGCATCGACCTGATGCTCACCAATGGCGGGCAAAGCTCGCGAAGTGACGAAGACGGCGACGGCCCTGGCTCCCAGCGACGGTGGCGAGAAGGAACAGAGCAGCGGCGAAGCTCGGCGGCTAGGGTTAGGGAAGAGGGAGAGGGCGGGCGGAGCGGAATTTATAGAGGAGGGAAGGGATAAGGCTGCGCGGATGTGAATTCTTTGTGAATTGGAAAGCGGCGGCGCGGGAGACCGGCAGCGGCATGGCTTGGGGTAGTCCTGCGATGGCATGGCTCGGGGCAGCGTGGGCCGGGTCAGGACCAGGCGGAGCGACGGCGGAGAGGCGCAGACGCGGGCCTGGAAACGGCGGTGAGGCCTCCCCGGGCCGGGGCGACGTGGTGGAGGGAAGGGGCGACGTCAGGACGGCTTCGGTCTCCTGCCGACTGAAGAAGAAGAACGAAGGAGAAAAGAGAAAGAAAAGGAAAGGAGGGGGAAAAGGAAAAAGAAAGAAAAGAAAAAGGAAAAAGGGAGGAAAAAAGAAAATAGGGGGTTTTCTGAAAAATTCTAAATTTGGAGAATTTGAAATTTTAGGAAATTTTAGGAATTCAAGAATTGTGGACATTTCCGGAAAATTTAGGAAATTAGTGAATTTGGATATTCTTAGGAATTTAAGAATATTTTCTGGAAATTTGGGATTGGTGGAAAACAAAATAGGAATTGAGCTCTACTTGGAAATAACCAAATAAAATTGAATATATCCCAATAAACTCCAATAATTGAACAACCGAATAAAATAGCAGCGTAATTAATGTATTTAGCCAAGTTAATCCATATTTATTTACAAAATTTTCGTTAAGCTATTTTAAGCGATTAAATCAATATGAATTTTCAAATTTTCCAAACAGCAAAAAAAACAGGACATGACAGATAAAATCTACCTATCCGGGTTCAAGTCATTGATTTGACATGGGTGCTCACGATTATGACTAATTATTCCAATGGCGGATCCATAAAATTTCATAAGCTTGGGCCAAACCTAATGACATATACACTTATACGCCGTTTATCATAGGCATAAGCAAAGTTAAAAGCCACCTATGTATGATTTAGGAAAAAAAAAACCAATGCAAAAGATTATATCAATTAGATGATGATTGTGTAGTGCCGATGTGTTAGATTGTGAGGTTAGTATTGTCTTAAAACATAAAGAAAATATGATAGGTGCTAATTAAACAGACGTGATAGTGTGATCCTTCCTTGTCTCGCTAGTTGGCTGGTTGCTCTAGTTTCAATTAGAACTAGCAGAATAAGGTAAACTAATAAACAAGTAACTAAGAAATAATTAAGGAGCAAGTAATTAAGGAGTGATTAAGAAGAACTAGCTGCAGCATGCGGGGAGCCCGAGCACCGGCCCAAGGTGACCAGGCCTTGGCTCCGCCACTGAATTATTCTTCCAGTAGTATGCGATATACCTGTCGATAGCGAAATATTTATGGTGGTATCACTAAGAGACGAAGATATGAAATGAGCTCCTCTCCCGACGTCCTGCCTCCCCCCAGCCCCGCCCCGGCGCCCACCCCGGGTCCGGCGGCCACCTCCACGGCTGCCTGCGCAGCCTCCTCCTCCCTGCTGGCGTCGGGCTCCACCTCCCCCTTGGCCCCTCGCGCGGCGCCGTTTGTCCCTTGTGGCCGCTCCAAGCAGCAGCGGTGGAGCGACAGCAGCCCGACGGCGTCCAGTTCTGACGGCTCCCCTCCTTCCTACCGTGACATCGTGTTGTCCTCCACGGGACCAGCTCCCCCGACGGCGTCTCCGGTGGCTGGTGCGTTGCCTGGTGCGGCGGCTGACGTTTCCCGAGGCCCCACGGTGGTTCTCCTCCGAAGGACCCCTCCTCGGCACCAGGCGTGCGCCCAGCCTCGTCGTGCCTCGGTTCCTGACGTGGAGGGATGGCAAAAGGTCGAGTCCCGCGGCGCTCGGCGCCGCCGCCGGCGCGTGGCTCACCCCCCTGGTCGTCCGGTTCCGGCTGATCTCGCGGGGCTGTGTTTCAACTGTTTCTCGTCGGCGCACAAAGCGGCCCAGTGCCACCAGCGGACTCGTTGCTTCCGCTGCAGGTCCCTTGGTCACCGATCATATGTGTGCCCTCGCGCGGCTGGCGGCGGCGGCGCCTCTCGGCCCGCTCCCCCGCGCGTCTCGGTCTGGCGGCGGATCGCTCCGGCTCCGGAGTCCACAGGCGCTCCCACTCCGCATCCCCCGCCCGTGGACTGGGTGCGCCAGGAGTCTTCGGGGCAGCGCCAGGAGGCTGGGCAGAACCCTGGTACTGGGCGTCGGCGCCGTCGGCGGCGTCGGCGGCCGCGTAACTGCCGCCCGTCGGATAGGGCTCGTCCGGAGTCCGCGCCGGCAGATGGTCCCCAGCGGGTGGTCGTCCCAGCTGAGGCGCCGCTGGACCCGTGCATCTTCTGCTGCACCGAGCGCTTCGCTAGGGCTGAGGCGGACTTGTCAATGGCGGTTGTTATCTCCATCATCGGTGCGGCTGCGGCGGTTGAGGAGGTGGCGGCGGTGGTCGCGTCCAAGATGGACGTTGGGGATGGCTCTCTGGTCCTCCGCCGCGCCTCCCCGACTAGCTTTCTACTCTTCCTCCCCGACATGGCCGCGGTGGAGCGTGCGGGCAGCGGCTCGGCACGGCAACGTCGGCGTCCTCGATCTCCTTCTCCGGCGGCCGGTTCCGGTCTTGGGGGCGGCGGCGACCCGGCGCGGCGACCGGTGTGGGACCGGCTAGGCCCCACGGCTGGGGGCGGTAGCCACGTGGCGGAAGCCTCGCCTTCGGATGTCGATGCCTGGGAGACGCACGAAGGTGCGCGGGAGAGCCCAGCCAGCGGGTCTCGCCCGTTCGGCGGCGCCTCGCCCGTTGCGGAGGGCATTGATTTCGACTCGGCGCTCGATGCGGCGGCGACGTCCTGTTCCTGCACGTCGGGCTATGATGCGGGGGATCCTCCCATGGATTCGCTGCTAACCGCTCCGCCGGCCTCGGGCGACGATGTGGCCCCTTCGGTTAACTCCCCGACGCTGGTCCGTTTCGACGAATTTTCACTGTTACTAATTTAATTTTTTTTTTAATTTACAAAACTAATTTTTGATTTGGGTCATTTGCAAATCTACCCTCTTGCCGCCGTGGGCCACGGCGGTATTTAAAAACCGCCGTAGCCTAGGGCGACGAATGGCATCCCTGTCAGGCGCGGCCAACGGCGCGGGCCGCCGTCAGCCCGGGTAGGCCACGTGGCCTTGCCGCCCTGGGGGACGGCGGCGGCCCCCTGGAGGCATTCGCCGCCGTCCCCCATGGTGGTTTTTAGCATAGTGAACGGACGGTCCGCACAAGGATCGGACCGTCCGAATCCAGGGGGCTGCCTGCAAAATATTTTTTTTTCTTTTTTTTGATATTTTTTTCTCAACTAGCAACACGAGAATAGTAAAATCTCGTGAAGGTGCAGCTCAAACCGATGTAAGATATGGCTTGTAGAAAATTGTGAGTGTGCTTTAAAAACCGTGCTGAAACTTCAGACCTCAAAAACTCAATCTTCCTGGCCGAATTTCGCAAAATTTTTTTGGACAAACCCGACGAAGTGGGGCGGAAGCGGATGTAAAATTTTCTGTAGATGTCCGTAGAGTACTTATTTGCCCGATTCCGAAATCGTATGCGAAAGTTATGACTGTTTTAAGGTAGGTAGCGCGTGTTACAACAATTTGCTATGTATTCGCCGCGCTGGCCGTGGATTCGGACGGTCCGATCCTTGTGCGGACCGTCCGTTCACTATGCTAAAAACCGCCGTGGGGGACGGCGGCGAATGCATTTTTGCTGCCGTCCCCCAGGGCGGCAAGGCCACGTGGCCTCCCCGGGTTGACGGCGGCCCGCACCGTTGGCTGTGCCTGACGGGGATGCCATTCGCCGCCCTGGGGCACGGCGGTATTTACCGCCGTGGCCCACGGCAGCAAGAGGGTAGATTTGCAAATGACCCAAATCGAAAATTAGTTTTGTAAATTAAAAAAAATTAAATTAGTAACAGTAAAAATTCCCGTTTCGACGGCTTTACCACCCATGGGGGCTTAGTGAACGCCTCCCAGGCCCAATGTGCCGCCTCACCGGGGCCTGCTACGAAGGCCGGCCCATCAGCTTCCTCCCCGGCCAGTCCAGTCGCTTCTGGGCTGGTTTCCTCTCCTGACCTTGCTGGCTATCCCTCTGGGCCTTGCTCAAGAGCCCCCTTGTTGCCCAGGGGCGAAGGGGAGGGTCCTGCTGCGGAGGTCTGCGACGGGACCCCAATCCCGGCTTCCCCACGGTCTCCCCTCCCCGATTCCTTGGGGTGTTCTCGGCGCCGCGGCCGCTCGCGGGACCTCTCTTGGTCTAGTGGCATGGTAGTCACTCAAGTGTCTTCGCCGCCGGCTAGCTCCGGGGGCGTGGCAGTCACATAGGTGACTCCGCCTCCGGGCGATTTGGGGGGCGCGGTGGCCTCGGGAGAGACTCCATCCCCGGCTGAGGCTGGAGATGGGGCTGGGGGTGGGGTAGGCACGCCGGTGGCTCCACCTCCGGCCGATGCTCCCTCACCAGCGTCTGTCCGGGCCACCTTCATCAACAGGATCGGTCGGCGAACCTCTGGGCTGCTACCGGCGCCCTCCATTGGCAAGAGGCGGGTGAAGACCCTGCCAGGCTCGCCGCCACGTCGCAGCCGGCGGCTAGCGGGCGCTGACGTCGAATTCCAACCTGGCAATGACATATCCAGACGGTCCAAGAAGCGTGCCATGAGTTCACTGGGGATTATTGATGAGCATGATGGAATTGATCAGCAGGCGCAGGACGAGTACGCCCAACTCTTTGGCCAACAGCTCTCCGCCTCACATCTCCAAGCTTTGGCGGCACTGCTCGGCTGGGTTCCCCCGGAGGAATTCTACCATGGAGGTGACATTGTGGCCTTTGCCTAGTGTCCCTGTCCTCCTGTGGTCGTTCTGTTCCTCTGTTTTTAATGGATCCAGCAAACATTTTGGTATGGAATGTGAGGGGACTAAACTCCTCGAGACGTCAGGATTCGGTACGCACCATTGTGGACGCATCTCGCTCGGACATCGTTTGCCTCCAAGAAACTAAATTGGCTGCAGTTCCACCACGAATCATCCTCTCTGCGCTGGGTTCGGACTTCACGAGTTTTGTGGAGCTTCCCTCAGTGGGAGCTAGTGGTGGCATTTTGGTCGCCTGGCGGCATCATTTGGGGGCAACAGGAGCTTGGCGGGTGGACAACTGCTGTGTCTCAGTTCAGTTCTGCCCTGTTGGGGGGCAGCCATGGTGGCTCACCTGTGTCTATGGGCCTCAAGGGAACGAAGACAAAATTCAATTCTTGCAAGAAATCAGAGATGTTCGGGCGGCCTGTCCAGGACCTTGGGTCCTTGCTGGTGACTTCAATTTAATTTACAAAGATGAGGACAAGAACAACAGCAACTATAACTGGGCTATGATGGGTCGCTTCCGGTGGTTGATATTTGATCTCGCTCTCAAGGAGATTCCGCTACATGATCGTAAGTACACATGGTCCAACCAGCAGAATTCCCCTACCTTGGTTAGGTTGGACAGGGTGTTATGTTCAGTGGATTGGGAGGAAACCTTTCCTAACTGCCTGCTTCAAAGTGCTGCCACGGAGGACTCAGATCATTGCCCCCTCTTGCTTGGCCTGCGTGACATCAAACCAGGCTGGCGACGCTTCCATTTTGAGTCCTTTTGGCCACAACTTGAGGGTTTCCAAGAAGCGGTTGCTGCTGCTTGGACTTCTGTCCCAGCCTCATCATGCCCATTCACGACCCTCGATCTGAAATTTAAAGCGGTAGCCAAAGGTCTTCAAAGTTGGAGTGTCAAAAAAATTGGCCATGTTAATTCCCAACTTGGGCTGGCTCGAGAAATTCTACATCAGCTCGAAATTGCCCAGGATAACCGTGCCCTATCCCCTGGTGAGGTTTGGCTAAAAAACAACCTCAAGAAGCATATACTTGTGCTTGCTTCCCTCAAGCGCACAATTGCACGCTTAAGATCGAGGATAAGTTGGCTGAGGGAAGGGGATGCAAATACAAGACTTTTTCAGCTTCACGCCCGGCATCGAAAGAGGAAAAATTTCATTGGCAAACTTGTTTTCGGAGATCAGATTTGCACAAACCAAGTTGACAAGACCAAAGTGATTGATGACTTCTATAGCAATCTGCTGGGGGTCAATGGAGACAGGGAGCGTACTGTTAATCTGGAGGAGATTGGGCTGGCGCCTCATGAACTTGCTGATCTAGATATGCCTTTTACAGAAGAAGAAGTGTGGAAGACAATCAAGCATTTGCCATCCGACAAAGCTCCCGGGCCGGATGGTTTCATGGGGCGTTTCTACAAAGCTTGCTGGTCAGTCATTAAAGAGGACATCATGGTTGCCATCTCGGCAGTGTGGAGCAGGAAATTCAGAAATTTTGGGGTTCTAAACACTACATATATTACTCTTCTCCCCAAAAAGGATAGGGCTGAGCAGGCCAAGGACTTCCGGCCTATAAGCCTAGTACACAGTTGTCGGCGAAACGGGACTGGGGTCCCCACAGTCGCAGGGACGCGTGGGTCTTTGGCCACGTCAGCTCCTCCGGGCCTGAATTCCGCTCCGGCAAGCGGGCGGCTACAGCCTTCTTCCACTTAAGTAAAGGGGGGCCAAGAACGTCCCGGTCCCGGGGCTGCAAGCTCCGTGCCCGGGCCCGGGTCCCGACCCCCGTCCCGGGAAGCTCCGTTCCCGGGCCCGGGGCCACGAGCCCCGGTCCTAGGTGCCGGCCGCCCCGGTCCCGGGTACCGGTCGCCCCGGACCCAGGTGCCGATTGCCCGGGCGCCGGTCCTCCCGGTCCCGGGCACCGATCTTCCCGGTCCCGAGTCCCGGGGTGGTCGGCTACCCCCGGGGTGATCGGCATCGGCTTCCCCCGGTGGCATCGGCTTCTCCCGAGTAAGGCGATCGGCATCGGCCTCTCCTGAATCGGCTTCTTCATCGTCTGGAGAGCGTGGATGGCACGAGGAACCCTCTCCCCTGGGCATGAGGATGACTCGGACGGACCGGCTCTCCAACCACCCGTGGGCCCACACCCTGCGCAGTCAGAACCTTTTTGACTATGGAGGGCTCAGGTCGCTATGCATCTGCTGCGCAGTCGGAGCTTTTTGACTTCGGTGGCGAGGGCGTGCGCCGAAGTCAAAGGAGTCACTTCGGCAGTGTGCTCCATCACATCCCGTCGCGTCCTCACGACTCCACCACCCGCTGCATACCAACTCCGGCGTGGGCGTCGCAGGCGGGGAGGAGGACCGGAGAACTCACCAGAAGCTCTCTCTCTCTCTGGTGCAGGCACTGTGGGCTCCCCTGCATTATAAAGGAGGACCCATGCCGCAGATGAGGGGAGGAGCTCAAGCTTCAGCATTAGCAACCGCGGAGGACAGCTCCTCTCACAGACTCAACTTAGGACCTCTAACTTCCAGCTCTCTACACCGGAGCTCACTCTACTGTTCTTCTTCCTCGGCTCCGGCTGAGCTCACACTGTAACCCCATTTCCACATTCATCCACCAAAGATAGCAAACCATACACAGGACGTAGGGTATTACGCTCCGGCGGCCCGAACCTGTATAAATCCTCCTGTCTTCCGTGCGTTGGTCGAGATTCGGACGGTCCGTTCCCGAAAGGACGGTCCGAACCCCTCTGTCTCCCAGCTCGAGCCCTTGGTTCCCGAGCGCCGTTTCTTCCTTCGTTCGATCCTTCTTCCACCGGACGCCTCGTACACCTGAGAACTACTCCCCTGGCCGAATCTCAAAGGGGGGTCTCCAGACCTCCCGCCGTCGAGGTTCCATCCTCCGACAACAGTTTTGCCAAATTAATCACTAAGCTTATGGCCAATAGACTAGCAAACCGGCTGCAGCAATTGGTGTCATCAAATAAAAGCGCTTTTATCAAAAGTCGTTTCATTCAAGATAACTTTATGCTCGTGCAACAAACGGCAAGGTACCTACATCAGCAAAAGCAACCCCGCATCCTCCTTAAACTTGATATTTCAAAGGCATTTGATTCGGTGTCTTGGCCCTTTCTTTTGGAAGTGCTACAGCAGCTGGGATTTGGGCAAGTTTGGAGAGATATCATTAGTGGTTTGCTGGCGTCATCCTCTACTCGGGTGTTGCTGAATGGGATTCTAGGCAAATGCATTTCTTACCGGCGTGGATTGCGGCAAGGGGACCCCCTATCCCCGATGCTTTTTATCTTAGTGATGGATGTGCTCAGCTTTATGATTGCTAAGGCTGCGAACAGTGGGCTGCTGCAACCTCTCTCCTCACGTGCTTTGCAGCATCGGATTTCTCTCTATGCGGACGACGTGGTTATTTTCCTCCGGCCTGAGGCTGCTGATATCACCATCACTTTGGACATTCTCCACCTGTTCGGAGAGGCGTCAGGGCTCAAAACGAATGTGCAAAAGAGCAATGTGTTTCCTATCAGATGTGGGGATGATGAGTTTGCTGTTCTGCAGAACTTACTCCCTTGTGAGCTTTCTGATTTTCCCTGCCGCTACTTGGGGTTGCCCCTCTCATTAAGGAAACTCACCAAGGAGCAAGTTCAACCCGTCATAGATCGAATTGCAGATCAGCTTCCCGGGTGGAAGGCTGACCTAATGACAAGGGCCGGCCGAAGGATTCAGGTCCAGTTCGTTCTTACGGCCATGTTAATATATCTAGCCTTGGCCCTGGATCTCCCACCTTGGTCTATTAAAGCCATTGACAAGATCCGAAGGGGTTTTCTATGTAGGGGTCGCAAGGAGGCTCGAGGTGGACATTGCTTAGTGGCTTGGGGCAAAGTCTGCTGCCCTATTGAGCTCGGGGGTCTCGGTATTTCTGATCTCAAGACCCTTGGGTGGGCACTCAGAATGAGATGGTCGTGGCTGCAAAAGACAGAACCACATCGGCCTTGGTCGGCCTTCCAAATCCAAGTCTCGGATCAGGTTCGTGCTTTCTTCTCAGTGGCGGTGAAATCTGAGGTTGGAGATGGTGCACGGACATTTTTTTGGAGTGACCGGTGACTACATGGCCAGTGCATTGCTGATCTTGCCCCACATTTACATGCTATTATCCCAAAGAGAAGAGCAAGAAAACGAACTGTCCAGGAAGCACTAACCAATCGGGCTTGGATTTCTGATATCCAGTGAGCAATTACAGTTGGAGTTATTGTGGATCTTCTTCACCTCTGGGATCTACTTGCAGATTTTACATTACAGCCTGGAGTGGAAGACACACACATTTGGAAACTATCTGTCAATGGCATATACTCAGCCAAGTCTGCTTACAAGGGTTTCTTCATGGGCTCTACTGATTTTGGACCTTGGGAGAGGATCTGGATGAGTTGGGCACCAGCTAAGTGTCGCTTTTTCCTTTGGTTAGTGGCACACAATAGGTGTTGGACAGCTGATCGCCTCGCACGGCGTGGTATGGATCATCCTGAGAGATGCCCTTTATGTGATCAGGCTGAGGAGAGCATCAACCATTTGCTGGTGTCCTGTGTCTTTGCACGGGAGTTCTGGCTTCGTTTCTTGTAGCAAGTCGGCCTGCATATCCTTGCTCCACAACTCTCTGATCTTTCTTTTGAGGAATGGTAGAGAAGGAGCAGCGAGAGGGCAAATGGCTTGGTGCGCCAAGACTTCAACTCCCTGGTCATTCTTGGGGTGTGGACAATCTGGAAGCACCGAAACAGGTGTGTTTTCGATGGGGTCCACCCAAATTTGGCAGGTGCCTTGAGTCTTGCTGATGAGGACAGATGTCTGTGGGTGATGGCGGGGGCACGAGGCTTGTCCTTCCTGACCACCCCACTTCCTGGGGATTAGAGATGATGTGGTTGTGGTTGTGTTTCTCATGTCACAGACGCGAGTGAAGAATTAGAATAGCGGGCATGTGTGTGTAGTGTGTTGTACGGGTTTCCTACCCATCTTTCTTCTTAATACAATGATATGTAGTTCTCCTGCGTGTTCGAGAAAAAAATATTTATGGTGGTTTCATCAATATTAAGATATATGTCGGTATAGCCGCTTAGAAGTGCTTATAGAGGTAGGGTGTGTGTATATTTATAGGGTTGAGGTGTGTGTATGTATGTATGAGTGTCTGTGTTTATACCACGTTTTAAAAAAATTGCAAGATAACAAACTAAGTTACCCTAGCTTGATGTTTCATCTCTTCCCAAGAATTAAAGTTTTCTTCTTTTGTGATGGCTTGAATTGAGGGTTGTTTTGGTTTTAATCCCTAACAAAACTTTGGTAGTGCCAAAGTATTGGTACTATGAAACTTTAGTAGGTAGAGTTCAAAACATTGATTTGGGACAATGTCAAATTGTGCCCATAAGAAACAAACTCATTGAAAATGCCAATTTTTTGGTTGGACAATATTTGAATGAACGGGCAAATTTTGGTGGTAGATAGCAAATGAAAACAACCCTAACTAATTACATGGTGTTTGCTTTTGTTTATTGCTTTTAGCTTCTTCCTTAATTTTCGTTAGCACGTTTCTTAAAAAGTAAAACAGTGTGTTTTTTTAAAAATTTTCTATATGGAAGTATTAAAAAATCAAATAGATCTATTTCTCAAGTTTTTAATAGTTAATACTTAATTAATTATACGCTAATAACGTTTTTCATTTGACGTGCGACTTATAAACCAGCACAATAAACTAATTCGAAGGCTCCCAACCAATCCATTTCAAGTCAAAACTGTACACAACCCTATTCAAGTACGGAGTACGACCGACCGGCTCCACTGCATGCACTCTTGTCTTATCCAAAGCAGCATTCCAAGGATAGGATATACTCACATGCATACTATATGGTCTTCTCCCTCTGCCCTTCAACAACGTTAACGTTGGTCCTCATGGGCACACGGAACACGTGACTGAATTGGCACTCTACCCACGTAACTACTGCACGTGCTACTGCTAATTATACAAGGACAGAAAAGGGCACTACGTACATTGTCTTCTATCCATCGGTTGTAGGAGTATGTCAAATTAAGTTAGCCCACCTCTTCTCGGCGCCGTTCTGGCACTTTTGACTGACGACGACGACGGAGCTAGCGAGATTCAAGATGGATTAACAATAGTTACAACCGTAATTAATTAAATTATATTAGCTACTGACTGCAAGGACGTCCGAGTCGAAATGGTCGTCGAGGTTCATGTACTCCACTCACTACTCCGTACACTTCGTGCTTAGCTTGCAGAGAGAGAGAGAGGGGCAGCTAGCAGCATTAGGCACCCTTTATACTTTATATAAAACGAAAAATATTATTAACATATAATTAATTAAATATTTCTTATGATTAATTAAGTACTCTGTTACAGATTATAGGTCGTCTGGGTTTTGAAATTCAAATTAAGTAAGATGGTAAATTCTCTCTTCTGCCCCTGAATGCAATACACATCCACATCTTGCCTCTTGTGCCTCTTTCTTCTCCCCTCTATCACGCGCTGAGTCGCCCAAGAAGTAGCAGCTGCCGCATCGCCGAGGACGGTGGCCACGCGCCGAGCTGGGCCCGGACATCGCCGCGTTTGGGGTTGTCGCTGAACACTCGTCGCCTCCTCCGGCGCTCACTCCCGCGGCACGCCTTGCCTCGTTGACGGCGCGCACCCCCGTCGACAAGTTCGAGCCCGTCGACTCTGGCAGCGACCTCGAGCCATCCATGTTCAGAGCTCCCTTCCGGACGCCGCCAGAGACAGGTCGCTGCTTCTCTCGATGACCTAGCTTCTTCCTCAACGCTTCATCCGCGTCGCTGCCAAAGTTTCAGAGCTCCCTTCCAGCAGTGGCGGAGCCAACGTTGTTGGACCGGGGTCCCAGGACACCGATGACCTGAGCAAAAATCATTGCTAGATATGGTTTATTTGATAATGACCCCGGTAAATTTTTCGTTGTGACCCCAGCCCTTCCGAGTACTAGTGCACAAGACCACTAATTAAACGGCTGGCCTGTTTGCAAATTACAAGCCCATCGTCGTGACCACGTACAGGCCCAGACGAGGCAACGTACAGGCCCAAATGGCTGCTTTTAGTCCCAAAGATTGTTTTGATGCATTCAGAGTTGAGAGTCTAATGAAGTTGGCTAAGTTCTATCCAGATGATTTTACTTCATTGCAACTAAAGGACCTTGCTCATGAGCTTCATATTTACATTGATAATATGCGAGCAGATGAAAGATTTGCCAATTTAAACACTATTTCTGAACTTGCTAAGTTGATGGTACATAAAAAAAATATCTTGCCTTTCCATTGGTCTATTACCTTCTCAAGCTAGTACTTGTCTTACCTATTGCGATTGCATCAGTGGAGAGGTGTTTTTCAGCTATGAAAATTGTGAAGACAGCATCACGTAATCGAATTGGCGATCAATTTATGAATGACTGTATTGTGTGCTTCGTCGAGCAAGACTTCCTAGCTACAATTCTAGTTGATGATGTGATTATTCCTTTCCAGAAAATTAAAGATCGTAAAGGGAAACTATGAAGCACAATTATTTGTATAAAGGTAATTTACTTTGCCACATTTTGTACTCATAATTTATATTTAAATCATATAAAGATTTTATAGTGATCCCAGCGTCATTTTTGGCTGGCTCCGCCCCTACTTCCAGATGCTGCCGGAGACAGATCGCCGCTCCTCTCGATGACCTAGCTTCTTCCTCAACGTTTCATGGTGATATGCCTCCTCGACCTCAACACTACTCCTCCCGACGATGGCGACGAACTTGGAGGTGGTGAAGCCGTAGCTGACGAGGGTGGAGTCGACGTTGCTCAGGACAAAGCTGGAGGAGGCGAAGCCGTAGCTGATGAGGAAGGTGGAGATGACGTTGCTCAGGATGCAGCCGCCGGCGCTCTGGATGAAGGTGATGCCGATTTTCTCATCACCTATGGCATTTTCTTTGTGGATGAATGACAAACCATTGTTGAAATTGAGATGTGGAGTAGAAGTGTTTTGTTTGGATGGAGACATGGTTCTTGATCTGGTTGTTGCAAAATTCAGAGTACTGTAAATGTCTGTAGATGCTATTCATTGTACTCCACTTCAAAAATCATGGAATACTGTAGACGTTGCAATCACTGTGCCCTTTGAAATTTTCAGAATTCAAATCACGGAGTATGAAATTTTTATAAACCCTGACAGCTTGACTGAATTTTTTTTGATGCCATTGTTGCTTTGGTCAGACAACTAAACTCTTGGCAAACACATGAGTCTGAAATTGGACTAACTTACAGTATCATGCCCTCTGAAATTTCCAGAAATCACATTGTGATGTCAGCCTGGAGTAACTTATACATGTTTGTTTAGTTTTTAGTTTCAGTTTTCAGCGGTACTCAAAAATCACAATTTCACAACTTACACATCAAGAGTACCTAAGAGTAGGAGCAAATTTGAAAATGTCATACAAATTCACAGATCACAAGTACAAATATCTTCCTTTTTCTGAGGCAGAGTGATGGCAACGGGATGCCCGATCTTCCGTTAGGTAAAGATAACTCTCGATTTGGTGAAGAATCGACACTCATGATCCAACTTCTGATCACCAAGACCCGAACCCTGCAATCGCAATACCACGTCTCCTCTCGTTATCAACCGTGCGCTGCCCGGTTGACTTCACCACGAAGGCTAATCCCTGCATGCGAATCGAAAAACACAAGCAAGAACAAAGAAGATTGCAACTCAACTTACAGATGAATGATTATACTCTCGAAGTTGGGGTCTCACAAATCGATAAACGGCGAAACTGTTCAGAGACAGAATAATCTAAGCAAAATCCACCCTAAACGACGGCGGCTACTGAATATATATGAGTTAGGACATCCTAGGGTGAGGGTTTGCCCTGTGAGGGACGCACTCCTCATGGATTTAGCCCACGATACAATTACAAGGCCCAAGACCCAAAACAGACTTAGACTGGAAGAGGTACGTGTCTTGTTTCGATGATTCCGGACAGATTAGAAGGAATTTTGACGTGGGACCAAAACCATCTGAAAGTAGACTTCATAAGCTTTCCAACAAGTACTTGTAGGCCCTGTAACTCCTTCTAGATCAAAAGTTATGACCGTTTGAAGTTGACACTGTCTTCCAGCCCGAAACTGAATAGGTCTCGAAAATAGGAGTTTTACTTGTAGTCTCCACTTTAATATTTGGTTTCTTGAGCTATTCTTCATGGTCTTCTCCTAGGTTCCTAATAACAATAAAATCATCACAAGAATTAAATAGCATACCATTCGTAGAAATATTTTCATGTAAGCTTAGGAACGTATTCACCTGACAATTAAGTTGACGGGCACGTGCGCGGGCAATTGATCCTTGGATCTGTGGCACATCTTATTCAATATGAGGAGGTTGTAAGTGTATATCTAAAGAAGTGATGTCCTTATCACAGAGCTACAAATATCAAGTATGGCCTAAGGAAACATGCAGCCATCCTCCTTGATTCCAAAGTGAATTATGGGACCATTTTATAATGTCTTCATTTTTCACAATGCACAATTATTTCATATACTCCATCTCACAAGAACCTAATATCCAGAATACATCTCTCTAGACCAGCGCGCCCCACCATTGCACTTCCCCCGTGGATCCCAAGACCGAAGGCCTTTCTCCTCTCTCTCTCACTGCGTCCACTGGATCCCCTCCACCCCTTCTCGGCCATCACGGATGGCCATGGCTGTCGCGCCGCCATGGACGCTGAAGCCTCACCTCCTTCTTCTCTCCACCGCCCTTGGCATACCGTCACTAGCTGGCGTCGTTCGGCCTCTCCCCGATCCAAACCAGTGATTGAGTTCCTCACCCCTTCCTCCCCTGCCGGTGAAGTCCCCTGGCAACAAACCGCCATCGCTCATCGGCGACTTCCCGCCACCGCGACGCCGTCCGATCTGTGACCAGCCCCTCGCTCCTGTGAGCGCTGGGGAAGGAGACCACATGGCCGTCCTGGAAGACGACACGCGAGAGCCACGCCGCCCCCGTTTCCCAGAGCGTGTGCACCGATATCCCGAGGGTTTGGCACACTGTCATGTGGGCCCAACTCTCTCGGTCCACTGCAGACCAACACTGTGCGCCCACTCGTCCCCTCTCTCTGTACCACGTTTGGACGCGGTCCATGCACCCACACCACTGACTAGTAGGGCCCTCGCCCTTTGGTCTACCTTGAGCCAATTCCGTGAGCCCCTTTGTCCCACTGACAATTGGACCCCACAGCCACCAGCTCTCCCGAGCTCCTCCCTCCCCTAACATGATGGTCCTACCTGCCAGTGACTGTAGGCCTATGTTCTCCCTCTTCCCACTGACTTGTGGGCCCATCATGTCAGTAGGCCCTAGCTGTCATTGACTGCCAGAAAAGATTCTAGGGAATATTCCCTTCTAGAATTTCCAATAATCATTTCCCCTATTCCAGAAATTCATTTAACTTCGAAAATTGATATCTTTTTATCTGTTGATCCGATTGACTCCGTTCCAACTCCAGTAATTTTCTAAAATTGAGATCTATCTAATGGCACTATTAGTAGTACTAATCAGAGTCCTTTTTTTGGTTTTTGTGTAGATTTTAATTGTTTGCGCATGGTAATCGATCGTCGGAAAGTCATTTCGGAGCGAATTTCGCGACGATTTCTTGAAGACTCGTGAAGACCTAGAGTAAGGCAAGTCACCTTTGATCAATCGAGCCTATAATTGAAATTAAATTATTTTATTTGCGAAATCTGCATCGATAGGCGTGCACTGATCTGTGCGGTCCCGTCTGCGAGTTAGACCGGTGGACCTACCCAACCTTGCTGTATTTGAATACTTTCTTGATGATTGCAATATCCTATTCCCTTGTAACCACCACTGCAGTGCCTCGGTATGCGTGCATTCTTGTGTGTGTGCCAATAGTCGCCCTTCAATCTTAAAATTGAGAAACTTCTTGGGTAAAATTGGTTTTTCGAAACATTTGGAAAACCCGACACCTGGGTCGATGCCTCATGAAAGAAAAATGAGCTTCAAAAATGGAGTTTTGCAACACAAGGCCGGTCCGGTGTGTGTGACGGCTATGTGGTCGTTTTAAGGACCGAGTCCTTTAGAATTTCATCCGAACATATGACAGTACAACCACATGGGTGAAATGAAATGCCCCTGGCTGAGTAACTAGTCGCACAAGGACGTCTTGCATGTCATTGGAATGTGGATTGCGCAGGAGGGCGCCGGGGATGTCTCCTGGGTTCCTGGCATAGGATGGTCTCGGACCTACCTGTTGTTGGTCTCGGACCTCTTCAGTTGGCATGGGGTAACCTGGGATGGCTCAAAAAATGCCTTGTCGTGAAAACCTCTACGTCACCAAATCATACCCAATCAGTGTGAGCTGGTGACTAGAGTAAGTCATGTCGTGTGGGTAAAGTATAACCTCTTTACAGATGTTTAAACTGTCTAAATAGTCATACCCATGATCATGGGGGGATGTGAGATAATTCCTTAGCGTAGTTTTACTTTTACCCTATTTGCAAATATGTGAGTGGTTTGGGAACGATGAGAAGGATGTGCCGTCGAGGACACGAGTCGTCCGATGATGCTGGCTTGGTTGTCGAGGACAGCAGGACTCGGGAAGTCCGGAGAAAATGTTTTGGTTCGAAGAACCGATTTGATGTGAATTCTTGAGATTACGAAAACTGGAGAAATAAAGATTGATACATTTTCACTCTGATCGGACAAGACTCCACCTTGCCCTGATTGTTGAGAAGCACACACTTAGTAGATTTTAAAAGAATTCAAATAAAACAGATTTACAAAATATCCAGCCTTTCTTTAAAGTCTGCAACAACCACTTAAGTTCCCCTGGCTTGCTAAGTATGTAAATACTCACCCTAGCTCTTTTTCCATGGATGCCAGCGCTGCGTCCTAGGACTGGTATCGGTATCGCGGTTCCGTGGAATGGCAGTTCGCGTTGTTTTTCTGCGACACGCTCTATTTGGTGCTGTTGTATGACGGTGCCAGATCGAGATGTGACAGCTGTATCTTCTACTCCTACATGCATTACCTGTTGTGTCTTGGCACTGCATCAATTCGGGTTGCAGTGGCAAGGGAAAGCATCACAACTCAGTACAAATTCATGGAGTACTCATAAATCAAGTCACAAATACAAATTCATGTTGATATATACTCCTTGCTCTAGCTTTTTTGCAATTCAATCTAATTGCCTTGTCTCATTGTTGCCCTTGTAGGTGTTGAACAACCATAGAGGAGGTCAAGAAAATGGTTAGATGATGATCAAAGATATGACGCTTACACTACTTTGCATGCACAAAGTAAAGGCAGGAGATTAAAGAAGAGTTCAACAAAACAGGTTGCTGAATTTTTCAATGTAGATATTCGAGTTATTCAAAGGATTTGGAAGCGTGCAAGAGAACATATTGCACTTGGGCTAGAGGTTGACATCAAAAGGACTGGTCGATGTGGCGCCAAGAAAATGGAAATTGATCTCTCCCGAATTGCCACAATTCCACTAAATAGAAGATCCACTTTAATGTCACTTGCAAACTCTTTGGATGTCAGCATTGCGACAGTGCATAGGAAATTCAAACTAGGCAGATAAAACGTCACTCTAATACACTGAAGCCATATTTGAGAGGTTGGGGTGTTTTGGTGAGGGAAAGAGAGAGATTAAATTTGCATTTCAATATTAGATCAGAGAACTATTGGGATGCTGAATCCTAGATTCATTGACATGCAGAATGTACTCATATTGATGAGAGAAATGGTTGGAGGATGACATGACAAAAAGAAAAGACAGTATGACTATTTGTACTAGAAGAAGAACCATCTCTGTCACTGTTTCAAAACAAGAATAGCATGGTAAAGTAGTTCCTAACAGCTGTAGCTCGACCCAGATTTTGATGCAAGGGAACGTGACACTTTCAGGAAAGATTGGTATGTGGCTCATTTGTAAAGAGGTGAGTTTAAGTTTTCATGTAATTGTCAAACGCTTTCATTATATTGATATTTTTCACTTTATGATTATCATTTCTAAAGTGATTTCAGGTTCTCCGCAGCAGAAAAAGTCAAAACAGACCTAGGGGACTGGTTAGAGACCAAAATCTATCGTAGTGAATAGAGGGTCATGAGGCAGTATTTTGATTGAAAAAGTAGTTCCAGCCATCCGGTCCTAAGATTTGTGGGCTGCAGTAGGTGAAGATGTTGCAGGGAGATTTCTATCTCCAGCCAAGATGAAATTTGCTAGAAATCATGTTCTTCCTAGAACGGACCATAGCATTCTCTTAAGGTTCTGGTGGCGACAATGACTAGACTTCGGTTCTGGTACGCAGACAATCCTGCTAATCTTCGCCAGATATGAAGCATGCTAGATTTCTGGGATTCTTGAGCTCCTTAGGATGTTGCCTTGACTGATTTGCACAGGTGTTATAACAATTGAGATGCTGATATTTTGCTTTTGCGCAAGAGAGTTCAAAATGCTAAGAAGTGGTTTCAAATTGAAGATAGAGTTTTTCCTAACTTCTACAAATGGTGGGCTGATAGGGATATGGCTTTGAAGGAAGAGGAGGAAGATGGGTAGGTTATTAAATCCAAATGATGAAACAGGCTGGAAAGAGAATGAGAAGGCTACCTCTATATTTGTCATGTGGTTTGACTGGTAGTGCTCTTTATATTAGGTGTGCTGGCCGATCTTTGAACGAAGGCTGGCTTGAGAGTGTGTGAGTTGTTAATTGTTGTGGTTTCTAATCTTGGAGTGTCTTAGCGGTATGTATTATGGCTAGTTGGAGGGAGTACAGAAAAGTTACAATTTGAGTACTGATTTAGATATGAAGTAAATGGGGTAGAAGGAATTCAAATTCAACGTTAAAATGTAAGATAGTATAACTGAGCATGAAAACGGGAGAAATACTTGGTATAGGGGAGTGTGAGGACTTCCTATTTTTTTAATGGGTATTGCATGAGGGGCAAAGCATATGTTGTAAGAGTTGTTGTGGGTCAATGCAAAGTTTTGGTATGCAAGTTGGAGGTCCATTTTTTCTTGTTGTTCTGTTTCATTGAGGTAAGTCTGATTTTTTTATGGTTTTGAGATGATGAGGATGCTTGGGATGATGGAAGCAGTGTGCGGCATTATTGCGTTGCACTGTTTCACTGGAGATTTTGGGTATGGTGACGCAAGTGTTTCTTTTACATACAAGTATGCAAGTTGGATAACTGAGGGTAATTGTTGGAATCTGCTAGACTTAAGTGGATGGCAAATGAGGCCTACTTGGAAACTGCAGGCATTGATCCTCCAGACGGCTGGGCGATGTGGAGCAAGGTAAGAGTTGGAGATGTTGAAGAAATTTTGACCTGCGCCGTTCGGCTCGTTCTGTCGTTAGGGGCAAGAAACCCATGGGGTTATCACTTTCACCTCACGTGAAGTCACCAACCAAGAGGGCGCAAGTTACACATTTAATTTGGCAGAGTTTGCCACATCATATGAAAAAGAAAATTGGTACTCCTACTCAAGACACTCTAAAGACATAATTTCAAGGACATTGGGATCAAGTTCGGTGCTTCTAAAACCATCGGGGGTGACTTTCCGAGATGGGCAGAGAATACTCACGGGTGCGCTTAATCTGCTGAAATTACTACTCCTGCAGTAACTCAGGGAGTAGGAGTACATATTAGCCACGGAAGCAATAATGCTAGCGCCATATTTGCCTTGCTGGCTCCGGTTATAAGATGTCACGGTACCCGTGATCTGGGCGGAGTGAGTCTCCTGCTTGACAGTGACGCGCGGGCACGTCTGCTCGCATGGAGGAGGGAAATGAAGGACTCATTGCATCTAAAGATCTGCCTTGTCTTCTGCGCCAAGAATGCAGGTTCTTGATTGAGGTCGGCAGGTGAGCCGATGGGGGTAGAGATATTCTCGCTATAGCAGGGTCCGCGGTGTGAAAGAAAGTCCGGTATTTAACTGGCACCCTGGTACTTCTGTCTTGGGAGAAGGCGCCCAAGTGGGATGGAGCCCTAAGCCCGCCTCGCCTTTGTTGCCGTGCATGGGTCTGGTCGAGGTTTGCAAATGGGAACGGGTGTTGGGATCGAGCGGGCGCGGAGACACGCGCATCCGAGGATTGGGTCGAAGCCTCGCCGAGTGGCTGAAGTGAGCGAAGCGGGGGTCACCTGACGGTCGCCGTCCGGTCGAAGGTGCTCTGTGGCAAAGCCCTCGCGTCCTCGGCTGCGTGCGAGTCTCGTTCAGCCGACTTGTTGCACCACGTCCTTGAAGTCGTGCTCCTCCGTGGCTCTTTTATTCTGAACGCCAACGCCGTGATCAGCGCCACCTTTTGCGCTGTCGAGCCTCCTGAGCGCGACGCACAGTGGTGAGTTGAATCAGCGGGGGGCCAGGGAGGTGAGAGGTGAGGAGACGAATCGATCTAGGCAGGCGATCGATTGGGGGGGAGAATGGAGTCTTTAGGAATATAAGGTGTTCTGATGAGATGAAAGTTTGGGCCTTTTGGACTTCAGGACATCCTTCTATCAGTTTTGATAAAACTGTTGGGGCCCAAAACGTATGCTACAATCTGTAAGAGAGGTGAGTATTTAAGCTTTACTATAGACATAAAAATAATTTTTACTTTGCTTTTTTATAGAAATTTCCTATATACAAGTGATTTTTTTGTAATAAATGGTTCGGTTATATTATTTTAATTGAGCATACGGTGGACGAATAAGCGAGATAATTTAGTTAAGCATTAATTCACAAGCAGCTCTACCGGATTAGTGATTGTGTGTGGTGGTAAATGACTTTGTTTGCGCTCGGTTGACTGCTTTTCTAATGCGTCTTCTTGTGGAATGTACATCTCCGTTACCATTAACAAGGTTACATTGAGATAGCACTT
The DNA here is from genome assembly GCA_003991445.1 of Oryza meyeriana var. granulata. NCBI lineage: Eukaryota > Viridiplantae > Streptophyta > Magnoliopsida > Poales > Poaceae > Oryza > Oryza meyeriana. Next base: position 49,897 of record RYFJ01004313.1, read on the forward strand.
TAAGTCAATGTTGTATATGTTGTAAGAGTCATGTTATAAGTATGTTATACTGATTGCGCACACGCTCACAATAATTGTGTATCGTCAACGTAACAGATCGTTACTCCGGATGTTCCCTCACATCTCTTTGATCTTGTGAGGAATTTGTGTTTCCTGAACGTTGTGTAGTGGGCACAAAACAGAGTTGACCTACGCACATAAATTGATTCTCCATTAGTTGAGTGGTAGGAAAGCCTAAGGGGCTTGAGTTATAGTTTTTTCACCATATGTATCGGGTTTTTGTTCGGTTCTTGTAGCTTGCATGTCGGGGAGGGTCGGTACTGTTTAGCCAGAGTCACCCTTTTTAAGTGGGTCTGATGTTACCTGTTCGTGTGGATGCGATCATTTATATAGCTGTGTTAGCGAAAAAAAGCTAAGTTTGCCTAAGTCGGATTGGGTCACAAGTTGGGGATTAATCACATGAAGTAACTATCGGAAACATGCTACATGTACTACCACACCTTATAGGGTCATATTAATGATATGATTTATATTATTGGGGAGACCAGGAGTTGATGATCATCCGACCAAACCACTACAATTACCACAATCTAGTTATTGATATCAGAGGTAGGCCTGTTTTTGCATGACCCATTTAGGAGGTATGGTGTTAATCGATACGCATACCAAGATTTTATTTTCCATAAATTTTATTGGGTAATTTGGGTTATTTACGGTCAATTGTGTATGGATATGATTATAGGTGGGTTTTCATATGTAGTATAATGGTTGCAAAAGTTACAGAAAGTTACTTCTTTATATAATAAAGCATCTCTGAAAATTCAACTAATTGAAGCAAAGATTTATAGTGTGAACCATGAGTTTTTAAAAAGGTGGTTTTTGTATCCGGGTAGTTTATCTGATGGTAAATGGTGTATTGGAAAGTAATATGGTATATGGGTATTGACTTGTGGCATATCCCAAAACTCCATATGGGTAATTTTCTCCTTCTGTTCCGTGAGGTCTCTTCAAATATGTATGGGTTGGGTATGGATAATGGGTATTCAGTGAAAGCCTAGCCAGTAGTATTAGCTTATGCAGCGATAACATAGGGTTATTGTG
>RYFJ01004314.1:0-39124 GCA_003991445.1 Oryza meyeriana var. granulata
TAGTGCCTCCATCTACAATTCACAGACAGGCTAGAGTTGACAGCATGCTACGCACCATTCTATTTAGTGTGCGATTACAACGGCGCAGGCAAACCCATTCTGTTGTGGTTCACCGGGCATAGGGAATGTGTAGAAACTATGCCATTTCCTGTAGAAACTTGGCAAATGGCCCCCAAGAAACTTTGCCCGTATGGAGCACTTCTCCCAAAATATTCTCCTCCTCGCGTTCTTAAGCGCACTACCTTAATTTAACATTATGCTGATTTTTTCACCTCAGCTTAAAAAATCTTGAACTTAGTCTAGTGCTCTTCAGTTCAGTCATTAATGGAGAAATATAGCCATAACGGGAAAAGTCATCAGTAAACGTAATGAAGGAATCAAAACCGATTCTACTGATGTCACGAAGAAGGGTCCATAAATGTCCGTGTGGATTAACTCAAGTATTTCCCGTACTCCTAGTGTGGCCCCTTTCTTTAAATTGTTAAGTGAATTTGCTTTGATCATCTAACAGGGTTGTCCTCAGTAAAATCTAGGTTGAAGCATCTCATCTTTAATGAACGTCCAGTCCTTCCGTCGAAAATATGCCTAAACATAGTGAGTTTCATAAGATCTTATTTATCTTAACATTGATTAGCAAGATCACACAAAGTCATTGTAGATCATCAAGAGAGAGCAAATAAAGTTTGTCTCGCTTGAAACAAGGCCCACAACCTCATATTAAATAATGAAACATTCAACTCTAAAGGCCAGGTCCGTTAAACAAGCAACAGGAAATAGATTCCTTTTGACAGATGGAACATAAAAACAATTATGCCAATATAGCCTGAAGCCTCCTGCCTAAAACTAATGGAAATCTCCAATAGCCTCAACCATGCAAGTTTATTACCATCCGCCACTCTAAGACTTCGCTCCCCCTTTGTGTGATAGTCCTCCACGGTCATTGGATGTTAGCACGTACCAGATCCAGATGGAGCCCACCCAGATCCGGATAGGGCCCACCTTGGGTGGCTTAAACTCCCCTTAGGGTTTAGGCTTAGGCTTGCCAGTCTAAATCTTTTGCTGATTCTACACAAGCTTCGATCAACCTTCCTCGTTTCCCTTATCAGAACTCATGAGGAAAAGCCTGTTCCCTGTTGCCTTTCTGCCTTTTGACGCTCCTCCTCCTCTACGGAGTTGGGAAGATCAGTTCGGCAATGGACCATTTTGTCATGCGAGTAGTTATAGTTTGATCTTAAATAGACCGTAATCCGGTGGCAAGGAACCGTCATGAGAAGTGGAACTAGGGAAAGCCAGTCAAGAATAGCCAAGTCCAACTCTTCAATTTGTGCTGCCATGTTGGTTATAGACATGATGTTGCTCTCATACACTCCCTTCCTGTCGTAACGAGAGGTGAGCATTCTCATTATGAGAACACTAGCATAAGTTTCTTAGATGAGCCTTTAAAATTTTGCTCAACATTAGTCGTATACTTCCTGTGTTTGTCAGCATCATGAAATGCCGCCTCTGATGCCAGGGGATATAGAGTTCTTAATGACCAGTAAACTCATGCGATTTTGCCTTTCCATTCTCCGCCTTCTCCTTATTATTGCTTCTTAATTGCATTAGTGGCACTAGCGAGAGGAGGAATGGGTGCATCCTTCTGTAAGGCAACATCATAATTAAGTAGCCCAAGATAATGTCACCCTCTCCTTCCATTCTAGAAGTTGGTGCATTTAGTTGCTCAATGCTGTTTATTTGAGCAAACGACATCATTAACAGCTGAAATTAACGACAAATCATTAGTAAACAGCGAAATGTACATAATTAACCCTACGTTGGTCTGTTAGTCATGCACAAGAAAATTATTTACTCCATAATTCCGTTGGCAAAATGAAGCAAAGCTAAATTTGTCGTCAATAATAATAATCCTAAGCCATAACTCCGTCGGGTCAAAATGACGAAGGAAATAAATAAATATTCCAACTAAAATTCTCGTTGGTTCCATTTAGTGGAAATTAATTATAATGCAGAATAAAATTTTACTTTAAATTTATAGCATTAAGAAAATGGCCTAACGAAGAATTAAATCTTAATGTAGAAATCATAAATTAATAATTATGGCCTAAAGAAATTAAAACTCAACACATAAAATATAAGGGACAATTTTTTTTACTTAAATTTAATGGCAACATAATAATTTTCCTGAAATTTAATAGCATCATGAAATAGCATTAAGCAATTTAAATCTGCTTATAGGAATTAAATAGAGGAAAAAAACTAAAGAAAATAAATAGAAAATGTAATTTGCCTTGCGGCCCATTAGAGGCCTCCCGGCCTGTTACTGGTGCAGGGACGCGGGCCGCGCACGCGCCCATAACTCCGCGCACGGCGCCGATCAACCCGCGGCGCAAAATCATCCACGTTGGATCTTATCGGCAGTCGGGATTGCCGGATGGATCGGGCAGGCACAGCGATGACCTTCGGGATGTGATCCGACGGCCAGAGATCGACGCGCACCGCGCTAAAATCACCGCTCGGCCAGCGAAACCCGCTAATCCCCATTCTCTCCCGATCTCCACGCGCGAGAAAACGGCGCCGACGCCAAGCGAAGCGGCGGCGGCAGCGGCCATGGCGCGCGGCGGTCTCAGGCCGCCCGCCGTGGTGTCCCTCGCCGCCGTCGCGCTGGTTCTCCTCCTCGGCGCGGCGCACGGCCGCGGCTAGCGAGCCTCGGCCCCGCGCGGCCAAGGAGGCAAGGCACGGGACCGGTCCAGCACGGCGGCAAGATGGGGACCATGAGGTCGCACGAAGGCGGGTTCGCGGCGGAGCTCGAGGTGCAGGCCGGACGTGAGGTCGACGAGGTCGCACGGAGGCGGGATGAGCTAAGACCGCCGCTGCGCAACTTCGGCGAGGAGGACTCCGGTGAGTCCGACTTAATCCCGCACCAATTTTGGAATTTCTTGACTCGGGGATTTGGGGAAAATGACATTTGAGTTCTCAATCTCGGGGAGAAAAAATTTTTAGGGTTTCGGCCGTTGGGGAATTTGGGGATTTTAAGTGTCTTAGCCCAAAATTTGGCTCCCCTCCTTCTAATTGCTACCCAAACCAGACCGATTAGACGAAACCACGGCAACAATGGGCTCTACATCAACTGGTCAGTAACATCCCTCCCTCTTGCTCTCTCATAGGGTATCTTTGGCAAGCTAGTATATTTGCGCCATTTGTTGTGGTTGCCTTGCTCTCTGTTTTGTTATCCAATTAGGAAAGAATGACCGTGTGGTTGAATTCTGCTATCGATGGATATTTGATTTTGCTGTCCTCTAGGAGAAAGCTTGTCTTAAAACAGTCTATGCTGTTATTGTTATGTCTTTGTTGTGTCACTAGGCAACTAAGCATTAAATTATGTTGATCACTCATCATGGAGTTAATAGCATAATCAATAAAATTTAGCACTTGTCTCTTTAGGGCCCAATAAAAACATCCTATGATGATATCATGCTCACTACTTGTATGGTCTTGCTCCAAGTTTGAAGTCCGGATTATCGTTGAGCAAATAAAATGGATTACTGAAACATCATATTCGTATTACTGGAGCATCATGTTTCCCTGTGCATATATGATCTTTGTGTGTCTAGGTTCTTATTCTCTCTTCTTATGCTTCGTCATATGGCGAAGTCTTTCTTATTTGTCTCTTTGCAATTTGGATTCCTAGTGGTGCAAGCATGGTTGAAAATTGACACAAAATGTATTATGATTCGTACTAGTACTATCTAGAATCTTTATTTCTTTTCAGTGATACAACAGGCCATTTGGTGGACTTTATGCTTTGTGTATGTATGGATTTAAATGTTAATTAGCAATTTATTGTGCATGGTATATTTATTTGTTTTGGCTTGAACATGAATGTGGGTGACTGGTCCAACCACAAACTGCCACTGATAACAGTAGTATCAGTGGCTTTAGATAGATCGTTCTATCATGTACTACATTAGTGACACTGCTAGTTAAGATGATTTGTTTTTGGATTGATTTGGCTTGTGTGATGTGTGTTTGCTTTCCTTGAATTCTGCTGTCTGTTTGTTTGCATGCATTGATTTTCACAAAACAATTGGATTCTTTTTGCTTTGCTTTACTTTGGGAAGAATCAAGAGTTGTCATCGTATGGGATTTATTTGAAGGGGAGTTTGTGTCTTTTACATTTGTATCATATTTATCTGGTTTCCGTGTTGAGCCTTGAGTATATGTGTCGGCGAAACGGGACTGGGGGTCCCCAGAGTCGCCGGGGACGCGTGGGTCTTCGGCCACGTCAGTTCCCCCGGGGCCATATCCCGCGCAAGAGAAGGCCGGCTACGGCTGCTTCCCTGCTAAGTACCCGGGCGCGAGCTCTACCTCGGCCCGGGTGCGTCTCCCCGAGCAAGTCGCAACAACGGCTCTCGGACCTTCCCGGTCCCGGGAACCGTCTCCTTGGGCCCCGGGTCCCGGGGACCATCCCGTGCCCGGGCCTCGGCGCCGGGCCGGGGAACCACCTCCTCCGACCCCGGGTCTCGAGGACCATCCCGTACCCGTGCCCGGGACTCCCGATCCCGGGTCCCGCAGCTTCAGCCTCGGGTAGCGTCCCCGGGGCACATTACAAACACGCTCCTGGTCCCGGGCGCCGCTCCCCGGGCCCGGGACTTACATCTTCCGCACCAAGGAGCTCAGGAAGTAAGCCTCGAGACGATCGGCTTCTTTCGGTTGGATCGGCTTTGCCTCCTCCGAGCTGATCGGCTCCTTCCGGTGTTCGACGTTTCCCGGTGATCGGCCTCCCCGGTCGGCGTCGGCTCCTCCCGGTCGGATCGGCCTCTCCCAGCGATCGGCCTCTCCCGGTCGGCATCAACTCCTTCTGGCGATCGGCTTCTCCCGGTCGGCATCAGCTACCAGCATTAATGACGAGGCGACGGGGCACGTCGCTCCTGTCGTCCGCACGACCACGCGTGGGCGTCTCCTGATAGCCCCCCGTGGACAACACGACCTGTCAGAGCCTTTTGACTTCGGCGGCAAGGGCGTGCGCCGTCACATCTCCACGACTTCGCCGCCCGCAGCATACCAACTCTGGCGTGGCTCGGCAAGCGGACGTGTCCAGGACGTGGGAGCAGCAGGCGGCAGCAGGCGGACGTGCGCGACAATACGGCGACAAGACAGCGAGAAGACAAACCATACTAGCCCTCTCATGTATCTCGGCACTGTGGACTCCCCTTAAAAGGAGGATCCATGCCTCAGGCTAAAAAAAAGGACCAACTCAAGCTGGCGCTGACGCCTTAGAAGGTTCAGCTCCGGCCTTAGACAACTCAAGCCTGAGCTCCTCAAGTCCCCGGGCTAGCTTCCGAGCACCCCGGGGTTCACCTTGTGACCACATTCATCCACCACAAATAGCGAAACACATACAGGAGTAGGGTATTACGCCTCCTTGCGGTCCGAACCTGTCTACTTCCTCCTATCTCCTTGTGTGCCTTCCATCGATCCAACGGACGCCGCAGTCGCCTAAGAACAACTCCCCTGGCCGAACCTCAAAGGGGGGTCTCCAGATTTCCCGCCGTTGAAGTTTCATCCTTCGACAATATGTTTACCTAAAATGAATAAGATATTAATCATCATGTGTGTGTCCGACTATACTTATTAATGGAGTTGTGCATCACTGCAACCTAGTTAGCCCTATGGTGGATTGCCCACCTATTGCCGTCGGGTTAGCGCTGCCCCGGTTGCCAAGGCCAGATGGCCGGGTCGTGGACCGCGCCCCGGGCACTGTCGATGCCCCGGGACCGAGCCTGTGGGTTCCGGGCCCAGGGGCGAGACCCGGGGACCGGGAGTAGAGCCTGCGGGACCCGGGAATGTCTCAGTAACGGGTCCCGGGAATGCGGCCCGGGATCGAGTCCTGACTCAATCTTGCCTTGGATTCCGCATCGGTTTTGTTCCTTCTTTTCCGAGTATGATGCGAAATTCTGGTATTAACAGCTCCAGAACACGTGGCGGCCCAGGCTCTGTTTGAGAAAGAACGCGGCGGGAGATGCGTCGGGGCCGCATCCGTGACCGTTAACTCCCGGGCCCTCGGATGTGCTTTCGGGGCACCGATAGGTCTTGGGATTATTTCTGATTCCCGGGACCCGGGGTGTGCTTCTGGGTGTTCGACCGGGTCTCGGAAATCCTTCCTGGCGACCGGCCGGTCCCGAGAGCATTCCTGGTCTCCGGGCTCTTTGATGCGTTCCCGAGTGACCGATTGGTCCCGGGAGCATTTGGGATTCTCGAGCTATTGGATGTGCTCCTAGCCATCTCTCGATCGCATGAAACCAGAGAATTGAAGAGAGCAAAGAAAAAAGAAGTGGCGAAGGATAAGAATGCATTAGGAAATGGATTTACCCTAATACGAGGTTCTAATTCCTAAACTAGCATGCGCAACGAACAGATGCAAGGCTGGACAGTTACCACAAGTTGGCCCATTTGAATGCTACTCGTCTACGCCGGCCCGCAAGAGGCAAGGGCGCAAGGCCAGTGGCCCCGTAAGCCAATTCCCCACGTTCGGGTGTCCGAACACTCCCCTCCCCACGTATCGGCTGTCCGAACATTCCCGACGCCGGACGGGAGAGGGGAGAAGCCACTGCGCCGGCCGCCGTTCGTTGAGGTCGCCGCGGGGCTCCGCCACCGCCCACTGCAGGCACACGCGCCGGGGTTGGATAGGTCGACGCCGCCGGTGCCCCGCAGACTGCAGAAGGAGGCGTCCTCTGGCTGCAGAGGGAGGCTGCCCGGTAAGTCTCAACTCTTTAGCTTCTCTTCCGCTCAACTTTTACCAAGAGTCTTAAACCAATGCCATATTGAAGTTATGCAGTTGCAATCAGTGGCGGATCTAGAAAAAATACTTTGGAGGGGCTGGCCTCCTTCGTTTCCTCTCCAGCCCCTTCTTCCCTACCTCCATTGCCATAGATTTTCAAAGGGGGCTGAGGGAGGGCTCCACAGGCGCGGCCAGAGTAGGAGGGGCTCGAACCCCCCGCCCCGGTGGCAGATCAGCCCCTGGTTGCAATTAGGAATTTTTCGTTCCTTTGTTGTGACCATATTGAAGTTCCTTGAGGGTTGTAGGTGTCTTTTTTTTTATTCGTTCCATGTAATTGCCTTAGTTGCAATAATAATGTAGCATAATATCGATATTAGGACCTATCCATTCTTTTTTTTGTTTTCTTTTGTGTGTTTGTGCTTGCGCGCGCTAGGTAGTACTCCATCTTTTGTGCATTCTGCCATATATAGCCTCAAAACTTGCCACCATCTCATCAAATTGCTACAATAGAAAGCAATGGGAGCAATTTTTCTCGAATCGATTTTATGACAAGTTGTTTTGCTTAGCAGCTTGCACCGGCATCAAAATGCTGCACTCAAACAAAGCTGGCCAAGTGTCCAAGACCGAAACTCTTGTTCAAAAGGTGCTATCATGGTCGGTCTACGATATCTTGAAGCGCAACCGGCCCTCTATTGAGGTAACGATGACAAGGCAACACTCCTTATTTTGCAACTGCCAGAATGCTCCACCTCAAGGTTGTCATGCTGTTGTATACAGGTGGAGACAATCCCGACGGAATTTCAAACTTGCGAGCACTATAAAGAAGTATTTCGCAATTCAATGCTAGAGGAAATCTTTCATCAAATCGACTCGGCCATGGTTACCATATCCGAAGGCATAGATGTGCATTATTATGGTAGGAAGCTAGGCTCTGAGATGCCAAATAAATACAGTGTCAAGCTCTGTCTACCAAAGGGCAAGAATTCACCAAGCACAAGTGATGTCATGCTATTATCAGAAAGGAAATTAGAGTCTAGAGATCAAATCCTCAAGGACAATTCCTTTTCCACTATCCTAGTAGTTACGTGGGTCAGTGAGGTTGTGTGTAAATTTGAGAAGTGTTATACAGTGTGGATGGATGTCTTGCTATCAGAATCGCCACATGAGGGCAGCCTGGATAGGTTGTACCAGGTCATGCACCTGGCTAATCTGAGTACTGATGAATGTAGTTGGCAAGCGATGACGAGTGGTTTCAAAAATACATCAGGAATAATCAATCTCATATTGAGTAAGAGTAATAATGGCGTAAGTATTGACATCTCTCTCTTTCTCTCTCTATTGTTTTGCTTTCTTTTATTGTGCACTGATAGCGTTTTTTTGATATATGCTGCAGCCTAACGGAGAAAATAATGCAAGTGGTTCTGAGGCTGCCATTGTTCAGTTTGGACTTAATCAATCCTAGGGTAATGTACTAGCAAGCTGTATTTCAGCAACTAAGCACTCTTCTAGTTCTGTACGGCTAGTTTGGGGTCCACCCGGCACTGGTAAAACTAAGACAGTTTCAGTAATCCTGTATTTCCTTCTGAAGATGGCTAACAAACCTAGAGTTCTTGTATGTGCTCCAACCAACACAGCTATAGGGCGATTGACTCGTCATCTTATTTCTCTATTAGAGAAGTCCTCTGAAGCCAAATCAATTCAGGACATCATTCTGTTGGGTAATGAGGAGTGTCTGAAGGTGAAAGAAGATAAAGATCTGTCAAAAGTATATTTGAAATATCGCGTTGCGCAGCAGAAAGACGAGGAGTTTCAGAAGCTGAGTTATAGAGGGAGAGAGTTGAGTGATAGAGAGAGAGAGGAAAGACTCTTGAAAGATGCAAAACTTGTATTTTGCACTCCTTTCAATTCATCTAGGGTGCAACATCAGAAATTCAATATCTTGGTTATTGATGAGGCAGCGTACTTAAAAGAATGTGAATCAATGATCCCTCTTGCTCATACAAAGATAGAACATCTGGTGCTAATTGGGGATGATATGCAGCTACAGTCATTGGTAAAAAGCCCGATATGTATTCATTATATGATCATTTTAATGTGTCCTTGTTACCGGTGATTATTTCCTGATTTCTAGATTGATCATACTTTCTATTTCCTGCTAATTTCCTGATTTCTAGATTGCTAAAGAGGCCAAGTATGGACGAAGCCTGTTCGAGAGATTGAGTGAAATTGGTTACTACAAGCACTTGCTAAATGTGCAATATAGAATGCACCCTTCCATCAGCCAGTTTCCGAATGAGAAGTTCTATGATAAGAAAATTATAGATGGTCCTAACGTCAAGGAATATCACTGCACTTACCTCCCTGGAAGTATTTTTGGTACTTATTCATTCATTCATGTTGAAGGTGGCATTGAAGAGCATACTGGTTAGAGTTTCAGAAATTTGGTTGAAGCTGATGTAACAGCCAATATTGTTTGCAGACTTGCTAAAGGTATACCTAACATTTCAGCTTTCAGATAGCAAGTAAGTTTTCAGGGTTTCGTTAAATCTAACTAATTTAAGTGTCATCCGTGTATCTTTGGTCAAAAACAGCATGTGCCGAGCAGAAGAAGAAAACCAGTGTTGGCATAATATCTCATTACACAGCCCAAGTCACTGCTTTGAAAGAAAGAATTGGAAATTATCAGAAACTTCCATTTCTTTCTGTTCAAATAAATACTGTTGATTCATTTCAAGGTGATGAGAAGGATATAATTATACTCTCAACAGTAAGACACAATCATGATGGGAACATAGGCTTTTTGGATTGCCGTAAGAGAGCTAATGTGGCCTTGACGAGAGCGAAGTATGTTAACCTTTGTTCCTTTTCTGTTGATATAAAGAACTGCCTTTGGATCAGTTAGACAAATTCAAAATCCTAGTCCGTTTTCATCTCATTTAAATGCCTCCCCTGCAGGAACTGCCTTTGGATCTTGGACATGAAGAAATTCTCCGGAAAAGTAATTCCATATGGCATGATTTAGTCCAGGACGCGAAGACTCGTCTTTGTTGGTTTAGTGCTCGTGCTCACATTACAATTGAGGAAGCAACAGAGGCGGGTGCTGATGAGGAAGCGACAGAGGTGGAAGCAGACGTTATTGACGGGGAAGATGTAAAAAATTGAGGCCCTCGAAGAGTTGCCCCAACTATCTCAGACTGTTGAGAGGGTTAAAGTGAACTACAAAGGACCATCTGCAACGAGTACCCGGAAGTCCTTGAATAAAAGTCCAAATTTCTATGAAAAGGAGAGAACTTCAAGAGATGGGCGGTTTTGGTCCTATGAACAAGAGGACCTCTACACTAGTGTTTATAAACAGACTGGTTTTACGGTCAGCAAATGGATCAATTGGAAAGAAATCCAGCATTCTAAAGATAAAGAGTTAAAAGACATTGAAGAAAAATGTCTTCAGATTGGTCTTCATACATTATTGTCTACAAGACAGGACTAGCATGAAGAGACAATCAGACAGTTCTTCTCCACATTCTATGTAGATCCCAATGGGACCTTCCTGACGTGGATGACTGGCATGAACAAGAAGATTACCGTCACGAAGAAATTTTGTCAGAAGGTTCTACTTGATCCGTCCATGAATCACAATGACCAAAGGAATGATAAGCTTAAGAATGCGCTGGATCACACGGAAGATGAAGTGGTCAATAATTCAAATGGAGACTTTCGGAATTTAATACTTCGGCTGCTGGATAAGGCCATCCTCCCTAGGGGTGGAGATAGAAATGCAATTCACAAAGAGGCCAAGGTTGTGATGTACCACTTGTTGTTGGGGAAGCCTTTTGACTTTGTAGACATGATGTTCTCGCACATACTGAAAACTCGCAGTGACACCAGAAGGTTGATGCCGTATGCCCCATTCATCATGTTATTGATTAACCGAGCAACTAATGAGGAATGTGTGCGTGAAAGTGAAGGATTCAAAGAGCACACAGCATACAATATGTGTGAGCTGAGGCCTATACAGCCTAAGAAAGACAGAGTTTCAAAGCCCAAGGATCGTGTGCCACCTCTAACTAAGCGGCAGCGACTCCAGTAGCAGCCATGTCGTAGTAGCAGCCATGTCATAACTACGGGAATAAAAAAATGACTGAACTTTCATTTAAATGTAAATATGAGGCCAGCTATGGTAATGTACTGAATGGAATGAGGTCGGACTGCTGAACAGAGGTACTGAACAGAGGTACCCGTGCCAATTGGCCCGTGCCTAATCACACTGCCCGTGCCCGTGTCCTCCAACTCCTGACGTCTGACTGTTGGAAGAATGGAATGAATCATGTTTTTTGTTTGGTTGGAGGAATAGAAGGGGATGGAATGATGCTATCACCTGTTTGGTAGGAAGGATGATGCTAGGATGGACAGGGGTGCGCGGTCCAGAACGCCCGATCCCCACCGCTGCGGCGTCGCCTCCCTGCGCTGTCGTCGTCGCCGGAGCTCCCTGCGCCGTCGCCGCCGTCCGCGTTTTCCGCCGCCCCGCTCCCTGCGCAGGCGCCCTGCGCCGTCGCCGTCGCCGGGTAGTCGGACGGTCTGATATGGCGGGGGACGGTCCGATCCTGGTGGGGGCAACGGTCCGATCCATATACGGACGGTCCGATCTGTGAACACTGCACCGAAGTCCGCGCCTGCACCCGTGCCCGGGCCCTCGCCCGTGAGCGAGCCCTCGTCCGTGCCCTCGCGTCGGCGCCCGGGACCGCGCCCCCGCGTCCGCGCTCGGGACCCGGCGTCCGCGCCCGCGCCCTGCGCCCAAGACCTGCTCCCGCGCCCTTGCCCGGGCCCTTGCCCGGGACCTCGCACGTCACCCCTTGCTCCCGCCGTCGCCGCTCGCGCCTGGCCTGTGCTGTCGCTGCGCATCGACGCGCCCATGAAGTGGGTCGGCGCGGTCCGGCCGTTTTTCCCGGATCGCGCCGTCCCAAATCTGAGAGGAATATTCCTCTCCACTGTCTCCAGGATCAACCCAACCCACCTAACCTCAAACCAAACACCCTGAAAAATGGGTTGGCTCTGTGAACGAAACACACCCTTAGAGGACACACAACGGATAAGGTACAGAACGCCGCCGCCTGCTCGCCCTCCTCGCGTCCTCGCCGTCATCATCCTCAGCCACCGCGCCGTCACCACCGACTACGAGCGGTTCCTGGAGCGGCCAGTCATCGCGCTCGGGGTGCTCCTCTTCATCCTCTCCCTCGCTAGCCTCGCTGGCGCGCTCTGCGAGAACTGGGCCAAGATCCGGAGCTACCACCAGGACAGCAAGGTCTGCGAGAGCTAGCGGCGGCGGCGGCAGTTCGCGGCGGTGGCAGTTTTAGGTGCCAGTCCCTCAGGCAGTGCGGTGCATTCAGCCTCCACCAGCTGCAACGGCGGGAGCGAGGACTCCCTCTCTGGCCGCCCGCACCAGGCATGTAGGGAGCCCACAGGAATTGAGGGCGAGACGAAGGCGGAGGCAATGGGGACGGTGAGAAAGGCGCCGCGTCTGCTGGCGATCTGGCCAGCGCTGCTGCTGCTGCTGGTGGTCGTCGCCGATTTGTTCGGCACGGCACTCGCACGGTGGTCGGCGCGCGTGGTGGGGAAGAAGCAGTGGGAGTCCGACTACTTCGTGCTGTCGCTGCAGTGGCCGGGCACCATCTGTGCCTCCATCCGCCACTGCTGCGCCACCAACGGATGCTGCCGGTAGAGCCCTTCTCCTCCCTCTGTCTCCTAACACCGCCGGACGCGCGTGCTCGTCGGCCGGTTTGGTGGTCGTTGCAATTTTTGCGCGTACGGGGGCAGCGCGGCGTTCGGAATTTTTTTTTTTCCCCCTCATTTTGTTTGCTTTTTGCAGCTCGGAGCCTCTCCAGACGTTCACGATCCGTAAGTGCGCCGCACGGCTGCTCGATCGGTTCAATCCGTTCTACTCTCGCATTTGATTTGGTTGTGGTTTGCTCGAGCAAATTAATTCCTGGTCAATATGTGTGTATGTTTTGCATACTGCAACTGTGAATTGATGGAGCAGACAGGCTGTGTGACCGGACTACGATGACAGGACATGGCGGTATGGCGGCATGGACAAGGTACTAGGCTACTAGCTGCAGATGCAGAGCTCAATCCTGTTGCCGCCGACCCTCCACCCTCACCTACATCGCAACCGGCACCATCTCCTATCCTCTGCCCCTTAGGCATCGCCCAGTCCGACCCTCAAGCCCGATGTGGCTGGCAAATCTCTCCTCCGCCCCAGCAGTGAAGGTACAAAATCAATTTATCCTCCTTTCCTTGATTTTGTGAAGTCAATTTCTGAATGTGGAATGGAAATAATGTGGATCTATGTTGTCCCTTTTTGTTTTGTTGTTTCATCCTGATCCTGAACAGAGTGCTAGACATCAAGTTATGTGCCGATCACTTTACATGTCAAGTGCCTCCCAGTCAATCTATTTTGAGGATTATTTGGGACAAAAGGATCAATGATACTCCTGCCCAAAAGGTGTTCGACGCAATGTTGGTTAGTCAATCTTATTCCTCGAGCAGGTTTCACTTTGCAAGTGGGTTTCTTATGTGCAATCTGGTTCGTTGGACTGATCTTTCCATGACATGATCCTTGTGTGCTGCCCAAGCTCCAGATCTGGTTCGTTAGTCAATCTTTACAGTTGCATGATCGATAGATTGGTTTTTTTCTTGAAAAAATCGTGTTCATAAGTAAATCTGCCATGTTGCCCATGTTATATTGTAATTAGTAAACTATATAACTGAATAGTTATGACAATTATAAATTATTAAGGTTATCACTAATAAGGAACTAAGAATGAAGAGCAGCACAATTATCAAAGAGCTCATGTTTTCTCATTAGATGTTGACCGTGTGCATGGTGGAAGAATTGTTTTTAAATCAATTGCTCAATTCACTGACATCCTTCATGCCAGCTGATTATATGTTGTGGTATCCTTAACAAGTAACAGGTAATTTTTATTGTATAAAAATTCATCAATGAATTGTTCTCTAAGCATTGCCAATCTAATCGAGGAGCTCAATGGGGAAGTGGATCTGGATTCACATTCAGCTACCCATAAAATTGTTGCACTATCTTTCCGATGTAGTGGAAGAAAACTCTTAAAGATATGTTTAGGTTAGTGCTCCTTTTGTTTCCTTCGGAGCTGGGCCTGGGCCTGTCTCGATTGACCCATCAGTGCATGCACCATGCAGCAACCAGCACTAGAGGATGCTATTTGTCTCGATGTGCATGCATGGATTAGGGTGCAACCAGGATGTATCTCAAAGATGGAGATAAAAAATTGTTAGGCCATGTCACATCAGCTGCATCGTCTATGGTTTCTTTTCCACTGCATGTCACCTCCCTTGCCTATATAAGCCCAGCACTACTTTCTTGCATTTGCATGCCTCGACAAGTGCAAAGCTTTGAGCACCCAATAGATAGTCCTCATTCGACAGATAGTTTTCACTTAGGCCATCTATAGCAGTAAAAGAGGAAGGTAGATGCCACATGTGTTTTTAGTTGTTATATACCTAGAGTAAGTCTTTTAGAAAGCATTTTTAAGGAATAGTATATGCTTAATAGAAGTTCTATAAAGCGAGGCTACGTACTGATTTTAACTTACATTGTAACTTCGCTAACTATGACAATACTGGTACTGATGCTAACTCGTGTTGTAACTTTAACTGACTATGGAACTGTTATTGAAGCACCTACTAATTGTTTGGCTACGGTGGTTGCTGATCCTAACAATTTCTGATTTGACCTTGCTGACTAACATCGATTGAATTATTTTACTTGCTCAGTTTTTCCTTATTGTATTGAGGTTAGTTATGTGCCTTGTTCAGTTCGTTCTCTCATGTACGATGAGAGCGTTCGTGTGTTTTCAATAGCCTGCTTTGCAAGTCTAGTATCTTTTTTAATTAATTCATATATTTCATATTGGTATTTGAAGGGTAAATTATGTTCCATCAATAGTACACCTTCCAGAACTAAAAACGAAAGCACTCACGTGGAGAGCAAGCTATTCTTACAACCGGTACCTTTTGCTTTTATTGCTGGTGCTGCTTTCATTTGCCAACGACGTAAAATTTTTAACCATATTTACATGATCAAATAGAAAATCCATGGTAAAATTTGGGATATATGATCTGGCCATGTAATTTTGTTATTAAATAATTAATACATTCTTAATTGAGGTGTGAGTTCACATTCTACTGGAGGGACAATATGTGAAAGGCAACAACGTGGGAGATCCATAATAAAAGCAAAGAAAGGTGGGCAGTTGACACGTGCAGTAAAATAATATATTCTATGTAAATACTTCAATGTGATTTGTTTCTACCGTTCGATTTGAAATATACAATTTCGATGCAAACTGCTGCCTATCCATCCAGCAAGCCGCCTATCCCTCCTACAAACTTACTGTATGTGTGGCCTATTGCTTGACATTGACCTATCACTGCATGCACGGTGCAGCAACAAGCAGGATGTAGCTCTAAAAAATGTGATGCCTCAGCCACAGTGTCTCCACAGCCTTTGTCTGATGTGCATGCATCAGGAGGGATGCTATTGGCTATCCATGCAGCAAGTTTCACATGACTGCATGCATGATACGGCAAGCAACCAGGATTGCCTATTTAAGGGCAGCATTGCCTTCTTGCATCTGCATACCCACACAAGTGCAAGCTAAGGCTTTGAGCGTTCAATACATACTTGTCACTCAATAAATAGTTCTCATCTAGACTATCCATAGCAGCTCGAAAGGAAGGTACGTGCTACAAGTGTCTTAGGTGTTCTATATCAACTATGATCTCTTAAAAAACATTGTTAAAGAAATAGTATTAGAGTTAACAGCAAATCTGTATAACGAGGCTACGGTGCTAACTTTGCGTTGTAGCTTAGACTAACTATGACATTAATTGAAGGTGATGATGTTAATGAGGCTTCGTACTGATTTTAACTTACATTGTAACTTGGCTAACTATGACAATACTGTACTGATACTAATCGTGTGTAACTTTAACTGACTATAAACTGTTATTGAAGTACCTACTAATGTTTGGCAAAGTGGTTGTGATCCTAACAAATTTGATTTAACCTTGCTGACTAACATCGACTATTATTTACTTACTCAGTTTTTTCCTCATTGTATTGAGGTTAATTATGTGCCTTGTCAGTTCGTTTTTCTCAGTACGATGAGAGCATTCGGGTGTTTTCTAATAGTCTGCTTGCAATGTCTAGTATCTTTCTTTAATTAATTCATATATTTCATATTGGTATTTGAGGGTAAATTATGTGTTCATCGATAGCACGCCTTCCAGAACTAAAAACAAAGCACATCACGTGGAGAGCAACTATTCTTACAACAATGTACCTTTATCTTGCTTTATTGGCTTCGATTCGCATTTTATTTTTTTCCTGGTGCGGATTTTGGCAATGTGGTGCCATGGGCCCCGGTACTCATGACAAGATATGGGCCACTCGGACATAGAGATGGCCTAGCCTTAATTAATTTAGAGAATATAGCTAGATTCGCAGACTTCGGCCTTGTATAGAAAGAATATACATCCTAGTCGGTATGTATATCTAAGGAGATCTCCTAGTCGTAATCCGATGGGACTCCTACCTTGTAAACCCTGTCCCCCAGTATATAAGGGAGCAGGCGCCCATGAGGGCAGAAGAGCACTCATAAGCTCAAAGGAGCACACATAAGCTCAAAGGTTGAGTTGGTTCACCAGAATCACCACCACAAATCCTCAAAGAATACATATAAACTGGCACGTAGGTATTACCTCACATCGAGGGCCTGAACCAGTATAAAATCTCCCTGTGTTCCTTTGCAATCCACCGAGTTTCCATCCGCCGACTAGCCCCATATATTATTGCCGGGTGTAAAACATCGACAGTTGCGCGCCAGGTAGCTTCGGCGCGATCTACATCTACAAGCTCGATGATCCAGCAACCGAGTCGACGGCGGCAAATTCTCTCTTGAATACAATCTCATTCGGAAGCCTCGACTTCGTCGCCGACATGTTCGGCAATCTCGCCTTGGCCGACATGGACCCGATCCAACCGACTGAGGAACCAGCCGACTCCGCGCCAGTCGGCCCACGCGACGCGCGCAATCTCGACAACATGCTGCGGCGATCTCCAATACGCCCGAGTCCAGGGACAACTCTTCCTTCCAGTGTTCGACTCGGACTCGGTTCTGAGCCAGCCGAATCGGCCGAGAAGGGAAGAGATCGTCAAACTTCCCGTTCGGACTCGGCGACGCCGCGGATATCTACAATCTACATCCGACGCGGCAAACCCGATCCCCTGGAGCTCGACTCGGATACGGCTCCGAGCCGCTTGAGATCGGATCTAGGGAGCTCGGAGTTACAATCACCCCCATCAACTATTCCGACTACGACTCTCAGTCGGACTACGACTCCCAGTCGGATACCAGCTCGGCAAGCTTCACTCCGCCACGAGAAATCTTCGTGGCATCCAAAGGCTCTACTCCTACTCAGGAATCACGCCGACTACGCGAACAGCAAGAGGAGGAGCCTGCCGTCTGCGGAGAACAACAGAGGAAGAACAAGACGCCTGCACGCCCACAACAACGGCCTACGCAGGGCTGGCGAACCGCTCAGCAACAAACCTCCAAACAAAAGTCGGCGACCACAACGTCTTCGTCACGCCACAACAGAACATCGTGGCCGCCGCAACCCTACTGACACGGTCCAGCTTGGGCCTGATCACCAGCCACCCCGACGATCGCAAGGATAAAAGCCATGCTTACCGCTGCTGCATGTCAGCAGCACCAACAGTCGGCGATACCCTCATACCGACCAACCGGTCGGCATCCCCAATGCAGTCTCGTCTACCTCAAAGCGACGCGAGCGCCGGCTCTAGTCGGCTGCACACGGAGTCACGCCAAACATCACTCGGCAACCCAAACAACAACCGGCAACGTCGAAGTGACCGTCGGACAACCGGGATCTCCGAGGCCAACTATGGCCGATCTTCGGCAGCACACCAAGCTCGCGCCGCGAACGAGAAGAGGAATGAGCAACTCCAACTGGAAGACGAGAACGAGCATTTCGGCCTCCACCACGAGCGGTTTTCGCCGCCGTTAGTCAGGGTCGGAGTCCTCATGAAGATGGAGTACCGGCCTTCACCCAGGAGCTACAACAGGTCGAACTGGCCGTCGGGTTTCAAGCCTACAGGCATCAATCAAATTACGATGCAAGACCAATTCCCGAGTCCTGGCTCACGCGTCTACACTCTGGCGATCCGAGCAGGCTGGGGGAAATCACAAAGTCATGGCTAACTACCTCTCCAGTCGCTCTAGCCGACTCACGAGGACATGGCTAACAGGGACTTCCCAAGCAATCAATCGGCTCCTGGGGAGAACTCGGGAACGCTTCATCGCAACTTCCAGGGAACGTACGAGAGGCCTATCTTCCGAGCACGACTTATATCAGTTGCATCAAAGGAAGAACGAGTCTCTTCGTGACTTCATCAAGAGGTCTCTGAGAAGAAAAATTCGATCCCAAACATCAAGGATGAGGTCCTCATCGCCGCCTTTCGAAAAGAGTCAAAGACACCTCGTTCATCGACAAAATTCACGCGGAAGCTCCCAACTCTCAAGGCCCTATTCGACATGGCAAACAAGTACGCTGACTCGGCCCACGCTGTTGCCGAGGCCCTCGATGACAACAAGTCACCCTGATAAGAAGAAGCGGACGACACCGACGACGCCGGGTCCCGACTAAAGCTGGGAATCGCAAACGCAAGTCAGACGGCTCCATGTGCAGTCGATCACAACGCCCATCGACCTTCAACAACTGAAGATTATCAGAACAACAAGTGACATGCTCGGCGGGGCTCACAAGCTCAAACACGAGGATTGGCATCCCACTCCCAAATATCAAACAAGCTAAGTTGCTTTCTGATAAACATCTCCTCACTCGGCCTTGCTAGTGCCACAGCCGCTTACACCTAATAGAGTGTACAAGCTGCGCATTTACTTTTTTCCGTTTTGCTCTTAAGATGGATACAAAAGTACTCGAGTAGCATAAATCTCGATCCGTGAAACTCTGCTCCATTGTAAGACAACTCAAGTCACCCAAAACGCGTGCCTGGGAAAGAGCCATGAGACAACTCCCGACGCTAGGGCTATGACTAGTCGGGCAGAGTGCTTAAACGTAAGGGTGCGTCAACTACTCGAGGAAATTAATATCAAAAAGAGGAAGAACACGTATTTACATACATTGTAAAATACATTTATTCGGGTGATTATTTCCATCATCAATGCTACTCATCCATATCTTTATATTGCAGGCCCAGCTCCGGATACGCGTGACAGGAACTCAGGGCTGCGAAGCCCATCTCCTACGCTCGGGGGCTGGACAAGTCTGCCAAAATACACTCGGATGCTCCATGAGGGCTACTTACGAGTACTTGCGCCAGTCGACGTCATCTTCCTCGGCTACGCTCCATGCGAGCTAATAACCGGCCTCCCGGCGCCAGTCGGGCGTATACCACTCGGCTAAATAGGGTATGCCCCATGAGGTCGCCAGCCGAATCCTACTCTAATGCTAGGTTCGGGTACCTTATTTGTCACGTTCTGTCAGGTTGGGTACGCCCCATGAGGGTCGCTAGCCGAATCCTATGCTAATGCAAGGTTCGGGTGCCTAGCTTGGCTATAATTCTGTTGGATAGGGTACGCCCCATGAGGGTCGCCAGCCGAACCCTCTGCTAATGCAAGGTTCGGGTACCTTTGTTCGGCTTGCCCAAAGTCAGAGAAGACTATATATCGTCAAAGTGCATCCGGAGTTCTCATGCACTGTGTCACACCTGAGGAGGGCAAGCAGATCCTGCATTTTATACCCACTCAGGCTTACGTGGCAACCAGTTTGCATCCAGAACGTAAGTCGGAAAGGCTGCGAATAAGGATTTCTCTGGCTGATTGCATTACCAACACCAAAAAACTCATCCTGACATGCGATGGATGCACTTCTATAGAGCTATGCTAGGTAGGTTGTTCAGGCCGGCTTACCTGGTAACAGCCACAAGACATGAGTTCCACAGTAGCATGCTCCATGGGCCGCCCGCAGGCTGAGTTGAAATTATAGCCTGTGCTACCCACAGAACCGATGAGGTAAACAGATATGCTTCATGAGAGCCTTATTGCTAAACATATATGTTTTGGGTATCTGTCTTATCCACCAGGTCTCGAGGATACATTCTTACAAGGATCACAAGCTTCTCATTAAAATTGGAGATGCAGGTATCTCTCTCGAGTTACACCTAACCACGTAATGGATTTATTTCATACAGTGGTACTCGGCCTACATGCGTGGCCACCAGTTGCCATGAGCAGCATTATTCCCGCTGACATGACGCGATGAGTCTAACTTTCGAGTAGTTCACTACTCGGGAGAGACTATAAAATTCTCATTCCCGCTGACATGACGCGGATGAGTCTAACCTTCGAGTAGTGCACTACTCGGGAAAGACTATAAACAATCTTCCAGCTGACGAGCTGAAGAGTCTAACTTCCGAATGGGACGCCATTCGGGAAAGACTATAAACACCTTTTCCGGCTGACATGATGCCGACGAGTCTAATTTTCGAGTAGTATACTACTCGGGAAAGACTATAAACACCCCCCTTTCCAGCTGACATGACGCTGAAGAGTCCCATATACGAGTAGCATCCTACTCGGCAAGACTATAAACACACATTCCGACTGACATGAAGTCGAAGAGTCCTATATACGAGTAACATCTTACTCGGCAAGACTATAAATCATATTCCGGTTGACATGATACCGAAGAGTCTCATATACCAGTAGTAATCTACTCGGGAAAGACTACCAGGTTAAAGATCTTTGACTTTATGATTAATTGTCTTCACAATTAAGCACAAAGTCGGGGGCTACACCTAATAGGTGCGCCTATTCGGCGCACACTATTCCAACATCTACATCGAGACCTTCATAGCCTCGCTGCCAGCTGACATGAAGCAGGACTCGGGAGAAGCAGCACTCAGACAAAGAGTACTCGGGAGCAATGCACTCGGGAAGACTTCACCGTGGAGGATGAGCACTCGGCATCAGCTGTGACTCAACTATGAAGGTCTCGGGGGCTACTGTGGGTGCCATGGGCCCCGGGTACCTCATGACAAGCATATGGGCCACTCGGACAGAGGATGGGCCTAGCCTTGTAATTAGAGATATAGCTAGATTCGGCAGACTTCGCCTTGTATAGAAAGGAATATACAGTCCTAGTCGGGTATGTTATATCTCTAAGGGGAGATCTCCTAGTCGTAATCCGATGGGGACTCCTACCTTGTAACCCTGTCCCCCAGTATATAAGGGGAGGCAGGGCGCCCCATGAGGGCAGAAGAGCACTCATAAGCTCAAAGGAGCACACATAAGCTCAAAGGTTGAGTTGGTTCACCAGAATCACCACCACAAATCCTCAAAGGAATACATATAAACTGGACGTAGGGTATTACCTCACATCGAGGGCCTGAACCAGTATAAAATCTCCCTGTGTTCCTTTGCAATCCACCGAGTTTCCATCCGCCGACTAGCCCCATATATTTATTGCCGGTGTAAAACATCGACAGGCAAGTATCGACCAATAGCCATCCATCATTTTCCATAATTCATCCCACCTTCCTGCGATTCAAGGAAAAGTCAAACCCCATCCACTCGCTACGCTCAACACCATTACCTATTAAATAAAACTCCACTCTACCTCCCTAGCCCCCCCCCCCCAGTCAGTCTCTCAATCAATTTCGGCTTCCTTTAATTCTTTCCCTAACACGCAGAAAATGCCGGGATCATATCTCGTCAACCGTAGGCCCGATTCCCTCTATTTAGCTTCCTTACCCTTTTGGCACTATTAGTTAACTATAATCTTGGTGTCTTGATTCCTCTTTTGCGATTAGACGACGAGGGCGAGTTTCTCTTTTGGTCTGCGTTGTGGCCCTAGATTTCCGGATGATCTTCTTGAAGACTTGGATTATTAGAGATACTTGTCAGTCTGAGATCAGAAATTTCTGGGCGGTTGCCCCATCCTCAGCCAAGCAAAAATTTCTCCCTTAGGTTGCCCCATCCTCAGCCAAGCAGAAACTTACAGCTGGGCCTAACTCAACCTGATCCACTTGAGCCGGTAATGACCAGTCTTCTCAACGCAATCCTCAGAAATACCCAGATCAAGGCACCCTATCAAGTTAGGCACCGACTATAGGACAGTGACATGGATCGTACATAGCAAGTCAAAGGATCCCGAAAGATCAGGAGTTTTCCCTTTCCGTCTGCGCTGTGGCCCTAAATTTCCAGATGATCTTCTCGAAGACTTGGATTATTAGAAGATTACTGTCAGTTCTGGGATCAGAAATTTTTGGATGTTGCCCCATCCTCAGCCAAGCAAAAATTTTCTCCCTTAAGTCGCCCCATCCTCAATCAAGCAGAAACTTACAGCTGGGCCTAACTTAACCTGATTCACTTGAGCCGGTAATGACCAGTCTTCTCAACGCGATCCTCAGAAATACCCAGATCAAGGCACCGTACCAAGTTAGGCACCGACTATAGGACAGTGACATGGATCGTACATAGCAAGTCAAAGGATCCCGAAAGATCAGGAGTCCCTTTTCCCAACAATGTTAGAGGACACACGATGGATAAAGTACAGAAGCTACCTGTAAGAGTATTCTAGAACACAAATGCCGACCACTCGGGGACTAACTCATCTAAAGCATACTCTTATTCTGGGGCCTTGATGAGGATAGGAAAGCCCTAGAGTAGTATGTAAATCACCACGAGGCCAGACCAATAAGAGACTTTTCAAAGATTGTATTAAGGGAAAACCGCAACAAACCAGATGAAAACACAACCCTAAGCACAATCTCATGACAAAAATTTAAGGGGGATAGCGTACCGCCTGTTATCTCGAGATAGACGAATCATGGATTTCGGAGGTCTTGCAGACATCGAAGAAGGGGTCGAACAACACCTTGGGACAAGGCGTTCTGCATGACCTAGGGAAGAAGCGATTGACTAAGAAAAAGTGGTAGGTACCAACCCTCGGAAGTCCCCCTGGTGCTGTCCAACACCAGTAAATGGGGCAGGGTTCACTGCAAGAAGGCACAAGCACTGAAGATGCTGAACCATTGATCTGACGGCTCAGATTAGATCAGGGTTATAAGAGGGATTGGAAGGCTTAGATCTAGTCCTACTCAGATCAGACGGCTCAGATTACACAAGGCGATCAACAGCTCGGATTAGATCCGAGCGGATCTGATCTGGCACCTACGCAGCAGCCACATCGACGGCGTAGTTAGCATGGCGACGACGGTGGCACGGGGACCAATGGTCACTGGCGATCGGCGGCACGGCGACGCGCGGCAAGGATAGAAACAGATAGAGGAGATCGCAGCGATGCTTACCGAGGGCAGAGCGGCAAGGATTGGCGACAAGAGCTACCGGTGACGAGCTTTCAACGGCGGCGGTCTTCGAGTTCCCAACGGCGACGAGGCTCTGGCGATCTCCGGTGATCCCGGGGCAGCGGCCTAGCTTCCGCAGGCTACAGCAAAGCTATGCAAGGTGGCGGTGAGCGTTGGCGGTGACTAGGGTGACGGCGACGCTAGATTGAAGGTTAGCGGCGACAATGGCGCTAAGCTCTCACAGCGCTAGGGCTCAGGCGGCGCGAACAGGCTTGGATTGAGGCGGAAGGAGAGAGAGAGGCGCCGGGAAGGACTATTTATAGCGGCGAAGGAGGGAGCGGGGAGATAGGGTTCTTGAGCAATCTGAGCGGACTCGGGCCTGAGCTCGATTTGGGGAGGGATAGGTCTCCGATTCATAGGGGAAAGATAGAGGAGGGATAGGAGATCAAAACCCCTCAACCGATTTGATCCGAACCCAACTGTCACGAGCAGATTTGGAATGGACTCGGTGGCAGCACTCGGGAGCAACTTAGACTCCGCAGTAGGAGGTTGAAGACAACTGACAAGTGGGGCTCGCTAGTCGGTGAGGCACAAGCGACGCAGCAGCCACAGGCTGTGGACCGCGTGCACGAGGGGATGATGTTAAGAGCACAGTGTTGGGCTGAATTCGACTCGGATGCGGAGGAGGGGATTTTTAACTCTTTTATTTTTATTTTAATGGTGTAAACACTATTTAATTTACCAAAAATACTTCCCTTAATCAAATAAATCCCAGAAAATTCGAAAAAATAGATGATTAAGCAAAGAATTTTATAAAATTATTTCCAAGCCCATTTTGCTATAGATTTTTCTCTGATTTTATTATTTCCACTCCTTGAGGCTTTTAATTTAATTTCTAAATTTTTTTTTCACAATTATTTTTATATGGGGATAAATTCAGGGTGTTACAAACCTACCCCCCTTAAATAGAATCTCGTCCCGAGATTCGAGAGATCAGGCGAAGAGGTGCGGGTGAGTAGACTTCAATTCATCTTCGTGTTCCCATGTCGCTTCTTCTTCCGACTGATTACTCCATTGTACTTTGCAAAACCTTATCACTCGATTCCGAGTATTCCTTTCACTAGTCTCTAGGATGCGAATAGGCTTCTCGACGTAGGTCAGATCTTCATGAATCTCGATCTGTTCTTGATCAGCTTCTTTGGCTAGTACTCGTAAACATTTCTTTAACTAAGACACAAGGAAGACATCGTGTACCCCCGTCAAGGTGGGAGGCAACTCTAGTTGGTAAGCAACCTCTCCTTTCCATCCTAGTATCTTGTAAGGTCCCACGTAACGTGATGCCAACTTTCCTTTTGTCTAGAACCGGTGTACTCCCCAGAGTGGCATGACTCGTAAATACACATAGTCACCTTCCATAAAACTGAGATCTCTCTTGCGGTTATCCGCATAGCTCTTCTAACGAACTGAGCTACTCGAAGTCGTTCTTGTATGACCTTCACTCTTTCTTCGGCTTCTCGGAGGATATCCATTCCGTATACCTGACATTCTCCTGTCTGATCCCAAAGTAGGGGCGTGTGGCACTTCCGTCCGTATAGAGCCTTGAACAGGGCCATCTTCAGACTTGCCTAGTAACTGTTGTTATAGGAAAACTTAGCATACGTTAGGCTTGTGTCCCAACTTCCACCGAAGTCTATGGCACAAGCCCTCAACATATCTTCTAAGATCTGGTTAACCTGCTCGGTCTTACCATCTGTCTGCAGGTGGTAAGCGGTACTGAAGTTTAACCATGTACCCATCTCTTCTTGGAGTCTCTGCCAAAACTTAGGGGTAAATTGACTTCCTTTGTCCAACACGATCTTGCGTGGCACACCGTGCAAACACACAATTCGAGCCATGTATAACTCTGCCAATTTGCTACCGGAGTAAGTTGTCTTGAGTAGTATGAAGTGGGCTACCTTTGTAAGTCTGTTGTCACACCCTAATATTAGTAGCCACACAAAAATAATACATGAGAAAATGCCCAAGAAAAAATAAATTAAAATGGCCAAATAAATTAATTAAATGTGAAAAATGCAAAATAATAAATTACTGTGGCTAGGAGTATTTTTCTTATATTCCTCTTGCCAAAATATATTAACAGGATTTTTATCGCAATTTTCAGAGCACAGGAACTATTTTTAATAAATCAAAAACGAATATCGGAATTAAATTGCAACTGGAAAACCCCTTTCTTTTCTCTTCTCTCTCTTTTCCCTTTTCCTCATTTTTTCCCTCCCGCTGGGCCGTGGCCCAGCACTGTGCCGCCGGCCTCCGTGCGGCCCGCGCGCGCCGCACCTCCCCCTCGGGCCCACCTGTCGGCCGCGCGTCGTCTCCCCTGCTCGCTGTCCAGTGGGGCCCACTATCAGGCCGCCTCGCCGGCCCGCTCACTCGCCCTCCCACTGACAGGCCGGGCCCTCTTGTCAGCTCTTTCTTCCTCCTCCGTCCGAATTGAGCGGAGGAGAAATTCCCCTCCGCTGTCCGATTAGCGCCCCGTCTCAACTCCCCGCGCGCCTGCCCCTAGTTCAAACGAGGGCGGACCAGGTCCATGCCCACTCCCCACAATCTCTGGCGCCATCATCCCCGTGCGCGTGAGAATCGCGCGCATGACCCTGCCGCCGCTGCCCTCAATCCAGTGAGCTATTGAGCCGTTACGGCCTCGATCTCGCCCGCCCCCGCGCATAAAAACCTTCGCCGTCCTCTCCTCTTCCTTTCCCCTCAAACCCCGACGCCTCCCAAGCTCCCTAGCACCCCGCGCTGCGCAAACCAGAGCCACTGCCGCGCTCCACTGTCTAAGGTCACCCGCCACCGCCGCTATAGCCACCGCCAGACCGCAAGCTCGCCACCGCTAGCTCTGCCGCACCCATGCGAAGTCCGGCCACCGCATCCGTGAGCCTCTACGCTGCCGGAGGCCCGATCTCGCGGTCACACTCCTCGGTAGGCTGTTTCGCTGGTGTTTGGCCACGTTTTCCCATCAATTCGCTCGGCCATTTCAGCCCTAATTCATTCCTACACCTTCGCCAGGACCCCCTCAACCTCGGCTGTTCCTCTGTTGCCGGAGATCCTCGCTGGAACACCGTCTTCGCCGTCGTCCCATACCTCCGCCACCGCAATTCTTCTCAGTTCGCCACCATTTACCGCCTCCCGGCCGTCGCAACCCCTCGGTGAGCCCTCCCTCGTCTTCCTCACTTCCTCCCGCGGCTCGCCGCTGTCCTCCGGGGGCCGGATGGTCGCCGGCGGCGACCATCGGGCCGCTCGCCCCGCCACGGCATGGTTGTGCCGGTGGGGGCGAGCCCCATTCGTCCTGGGCCGTCCGATTTGCCTCGGGGCAGATCTGGACCGACCGCGTGGCACCCCCGCGGGCGCCCACTTCCCCCGCCATGTCGGCGCCACCTAGGGCGCTGCGTCGGCTCCTTGGCCCGTAGTGGCTGCCACGTGGCCGCTTCCCACTAAGGCCACGGTGGACTCAGTCCACCGTGCGCCGTCCTCTGCTGGGTCGCCGATCGGTGGGGCCCACCTGTCGGCGCCGGCTTCCGGATTCGGTGACGCATTTAAATCGGTTAATTGCGCAATAAATCAGTTAATAATTAATTTTGCTTTGGAAAACACAGTAAAACTTCAATAATTCATAACTAATTCATACGAGCTCCGATTAAGTCCATTCAAATTGCATTAAATCTAGAAAAATGCCAAGAATTCAGTGAAAATACTTTTAGCTCATGTTTGATTGCCCACATTAAAAATACCTACAACCGTACTTTTTGATTCTAATGCAACACATTCTTTCATATCCAAGAAATTTGTGGGGACACATGGGATAAAAGTAGTGGAACTTAAAATCTCCATGCGGGTTCATACACCTAGGAACCGCATGATGACAACTCACTATAGCCCTTCAGTGAGCCTAGAAATCCAAGGATAACCTTTTCTAGCCAATCTCCTCTTGGAATCCAAAGACCTAGATGTCATCCTAGGAATGGATTGGTTGACCCGACACAAAGGGTTGATCAACTGTGCTGATGTGGGCAATTACTTGTACTTTCCACAAGCTAGTGTGGGCAACGGCTAGGCTTGTAGCGTCTCTTCTCCCTCTCCTAGGCATCGATGGTGAGGATGGGCGTGATGGAGTTGGGTCGGCCCAGGGTAGGGTTGATTGGATTTTGGACCCATTTTGGTGCAAGGGGGGTAGCCTGGCCGATGTGGGGTATCCTGGCGGTGGGTGCAACCTCAGCGTGGTGTGGATGGGTAGGGAGAGGTTGCGTGAACGGTCCTGTCACTAGGGCTGAAAACGGTCGGAAATGATCGGAAAAACCCCTAAATCATTTCCATTTCCATATTTTGTACTCGGAATCGGAATCGGAAACGGTAATGTCGGAAATGGAAACGGCTTCGGAAAATTCGGAAACATCGGAAACGGAGTTGCTCGGTCGGAAATTCATCGATATCGGTCGGACATCCATGAATTCGGATCGGAAATAACTTTACCTCATATGTGATGTCTAGAGTAACTCACATAATCACTAAATATAATAATAGCGATATCATATAATAATCACTCATTACAGAAAGCAATCTCAATAATTATCTAACATGATAACATACAAGATGACAATGTAACAATGTCCAAAACCAATATACCAACACAAATAACATCATACTCAGGACAAATCTGACATTTCAATATTCAAGCAGCCATCATCAACGATTTTCTCAAGCTACAACAAAAGAACAAATCTGACATTTCAAGCACAACTAAAATATTGCATGTCTGGAAGTTGCTCCAAATATTGCAATCTGGACCACGACCATCACGCTACTTCTTCCATGTCATCATTGATCAATTGCTCCCTTATAACATCAAGAATCTCCAAATCTCCAACAATTGAGGGAGGAGCAGACGGGAGCGGAGGCCGGCGAGGCGGCAGACGCGGCCGACGGGAGCGGAGGCCGGCGGGGTGGGGCACTGGGCGGTGGCGGAGGCCGGCGGGGCGGCAGACGGGAGCGGAGGCCAGCGGGGCGGGGCGGGAGCAGAGGCCGGCGGGGTGGGGCACTGGGCGGCGGCGGAGGCCGGCGGGGTGGGGCACTGGGCGGCGGCGGAGGGGAGCGGAGGCCGGCGGGGGTGGACGGGAGGGCGGCAGACGGGAGCGGAGGCCAGCAGGGCGGGGCGGGAGCAGAGGCCGGCGGGGTGGGGCACTGGGCGGCGGCGAAGGGGAGCGGAGGCCGGCGGGGGTGGACGGGAGGGCGGCAGACGGGAGCGGAGGCCGGCGGGGTGGGCCTCTGGGCGGCGGCGGAGGGGAGCGGAGGCCGGCGGGGGTGGACGAGAGGGCGGCAGACTGGAGCGGCGGCTGGCGGGGCAGCGGACGGGAGCAGCGGCCGGACGGGAGGGCCACAGACGGTAGCGGCGGCTCACGGGAGGCTGTGACCGTGTGTCTCGCGGTGAGAGGAGACTGAGCGGATAAGGTGAGGGTACTTCAGACTTTTGTGCATTCTAGGGTAAATTTCCGAATCAATTTCCGAATCAGTGCTATCGGTAAATTTCCGAATAAATACGGTAAAATTCGGAAACGGTCGGTAAACTACTGAAATCATTTCCGATACCGTTTCCGAATCCCCGATACCGTTTTCTGGATCATTTCCGACCAGTACCGAGAAAAACGGAAAACGGTCGGTAAAATCCGGAAAACGGCGTCGGTCGGTTCGGAAATTTTACCGACCGTTTTCAGCCCTGCCTGTCATAGCCTCTTATGGGGTATCGTAGTGATGCACCGACACACGGGAACATGTGTGGGGCTGTGTCTTGTGGGTAAAGTTGTACACCTCTGATCAAAGTTAAATCTATTCGAATAGCCGCGCCCGCGGTTATGGGCATGTTGGTCAAGACTCACTGTGAATAGTCTCACTCTTCTTTAATTAATTTGACCTAATGGAACTGGTATAGTTCAGATGGATCAGTGGGGCCTGGTTAACGTGGTGTAATGTTGATCAGTGGGGCCTGGTTAACGTGGTGTAACGTTGATAAGTGGAGGTTTAATATTGATTAATTAACCAACCCTTTTATCATTTGCGAACTACTACTGTTTGCAACTGCTTTTACGCAAATATACCTCTAGCCTGTCTTTGTCTCCCGTGCATTATGCATATTTGTGGGTATGATTTGTTGAGTACTATGGGTGGTACTCAGCCTTGCTCCCTTTTCCCCCTCTGAGTGGTGGAGTACGTGTCCGACGAGGATCACCTGAAGGACTAGGCTGGCTCCGCCGTCAAGGTGCCTGTGGGATGGAAGCTACTGCCTGACCAGATGTTTATAGACTTTATTTTCCCTTCTTCCACTGCATTTATGTAATATAATTTTACTCTGATTGTAAGACGTACTCTGTATGGCAACTTGGATTTGTGTACCCTGGATTTCCTAGACGGGGATTTAATATACATGAATGTTTAGAATTTCGGTAGTGAATTTCTGGGCGTTACATCTATCCACCACAACCCATATAGAATCAAATCCTGACGTAGTCCTTGGTAAACCAGTGATAAAATCCATCCCTACCTCTTCCCATTTCCATTCAGGAACCTTAAGGGATTGTAACAATCCTGCTGGTATTTGATGCTCAGCTTTCACACGTTGACATACATCACACATAGCCACATACTCAGCTATTTCCCTTCGCATGCTAGACCACCAAAACTTCTCCTTAAGATCTTGGTACATCTTGGTGCTGCCTGGATGGATGGAGTACTGCGTCCCATTGGCTTCCTCCATGATTAGCTTTTTCAGCTCCTCCTTGTCTGATACACAGATTCGCTCTCCGAACCACACGGTACCTTGTTCATCTTCCAAGAATCCAGTAGCCTTCCCCTTTTTCATGTTCTTCTTAATCTCCAAAATATCCGAGTCACCTTTCTGCACTTCATGGACCTGATCCACCAAAGTAGGTTGTGCTTCCAAGGCTACCACAAATCCTTGACTGACTATACCCAAATTTAATCATTCAAAATCTTCACACAACTCCAAAGATAACCGCTGGCCTTCCATGGCGTTGCGGTAACTTTTCTGACTAAGGGCATTAGCCACCACATTTGCTTTCCCTGGATGATAATGGATCCCGATGTCGTAGTCCTTGATCAGCTCTAATCTTCGTTGTCTAAGGTTTATATCTAGCTGAGTAAAAATATACTTTAAACTTTTGTGGTCTGTATAAACTTCGCTGCGGTTGCCGATGAGATAGTGTCTCCAAATCTTCAGGGCATGCACTATAGCTGCCAATTCTAGGTCATGAGTAGGATAATTATACTCATGAGGCCATAACTGCTGTGAGGCATATGCCACAACCTTCCCTTCTTTCATCAGTATACACCCCAAACCTTGCCGAGATTCATCACAGTAAACTTGGAATCCTTTCTTGGGATCTGGCATGATGAACAGGTGCGGTTACAAGTTTCTTCTTCAACTCTTGAAATCTCCGCTCACACTCTAGTGTCTATGAAAATTTTATATCCTTCTGGAGTAAATGAGTCATAGGCTTCGCAATTCTAGAAAAATTCTCTATGAATCAAATGTAATATCCCGCTAATCCTAAGAAACTCCGAATCTCCGTAACAGTTTGCGGCTGCTTCCACTTAGTCACCGACTCCACATTGGTTGGGTCTACTGCATTCCCTCCAGCGGTGACGACATGTCCGAGAAACTTCACTTCCGGAAGTCAAAACTCACACTTAAACTTGGCATACAACTAATGTTGCCGAAGGGTCTCCAAAATGATACGAAGGTGCTGCTCATGTTCTTCCTTAGTTTTGGAATAGACGAGGATATCATCAATGAAAACCACCACAAACTTATCCAAGTATTCCATGAACACTTTATTCATCAAATTCATGAAGAATGCAGGGGCGTTAGTCAACCCGAAAGACATAACTGTGCATTCATAGAACCCATACCAAGTGGTAAAAGTAGTCTTGGGGATATTTTCCTCCTGAATCCTTAACTGATGATAACCCGAGAGCAGATCTATCTTAGAGAATACTGTAGTTCCTTCCAATTGATCAAATAGATCAACGATTCTGGGTAGAGAACACTTATTCTTGATAGTGACTCGTTGAGTGCACGATAATCAACATACATCCATTGAGTTCCATCTTTCTTTTCCACAAAAATGATTGGCGCTCCCTAGGGCGACATGCTAGGTCTGATATATCCCTTAGTAAACAACTCTTCAACTTGCTTCTTTACTTCTGCCAACTCATTAGCTCCCATCCTATACAGTTGTTGACACCGAAAATCACCGGCAGCATCGAGAACAAGCCGAGGATCTGGTTTGATGCACTAGACACGTGAAGGACTGGGAGATTTGCTTAACTCCAGTGCAGGTCCTAAATTCAAGGTTCATAGGCGTGCCAGTCAATTTGACCCTGCAATTGACAAGGAGATAGAAATATTAGATCAGTGAGCCAATCGGCTGGAAGCCGATTTGGACTCGTTTCATCGGCCGATAGCCAATATGAACTAAAGCACTTATACATCGACTGAAAGCCGATGATGGCATAAATAGGTAAAATAAATAAATCAACTAACTACCAATAGAACATGTGTATCGGCTAGAAACCCGATGATAGTGTAGACAAATCAGAAAAATAGACAATGCAGTTGGCTTAAAAGATAACTTATCGGCTAGGCACTCCGATAAAACATTGCATATACATCCATCGGCTTATCAAGGATAAATCTATCATTATCAATCTAGTAGGTCAAACTTAACTGATGCAGCACAGATTAATAATGATAAAAGGACCTCCGTGAGCCAATAGATCTAATGCAATTGTGATGTAACATACGATAACTTATCGGCTATACACCCCGATAAGACGCTTGCATGAAATCTATCAACCTAGCAGGAATAATTTATCGCTGGCAGTTTAGTAGGTCGGACCGAACTGATGCAGCATAAATTGATGATAAATTACACCCAGTAAGCTGATAAATCTATGCACGCGTGATGTGATATATCTACTCAGACTATGAGATCAAACTTAACTGATGCAGCCGTAGACAGAATAGATATATCGTGGTAAGCCGACTACCGTAGATCAGCTAGAATATCGGACCTAACCGAGGAAGTCCTAGCCGATAAGGTAGTCGGGGTAACGAGACTTACCCTCTCGTAGGAGGTCGAACTTAACTGATGCAGCCCGGCTCGAGAAGCAAGAACCCGTTGAAAAGGGTGGCGATGCGCCAAATTTGTATTGATCTATGTGATGATTTACAAGGTCCCCGGGCATACGTATTTATACCCCGAGTTGATACAATCCTAATTGGATACGAAACAGGATTATTATCCCTACCTAATTTATAAATAAAATATTAACTTCCTCTCCACGGTCTTCACGATCCCTTCCCAAACTCGGTCTGTTCTGGATTAATTTCCGTCAGCTAACTGTAATTTACTCCTTAACCGAATCTGATAAAGAACCGTACCAAATTTTGGCGTTAACACATGCCCCCCAATTTCGAAGTTTTTCTTAAGACTTCGAAATCCTTTCATCTAGACTTTCAGATTCCTTTCACACCGAGGCGGACCAAGGTAGCCCACTTTCCTTAATTGTTTGAAACAGTGCCAACGGCCTCAATTCCTGCCCGGTTATCATTCCTCGATAAACCGCTTCGCCTTCCTAGCCTCCTTTCTTTACGCTTTCACATCACCAGAGCCCTCTCACTTCCTCCGAGACCTCGACGAGCTCCGGCGATCCAGGCGAACCTCTGTGACCTTCTTCCTCAACCACCGGCCTTCGCTCATCCTCTTCTTCCGCAATGGCTTCAGCAATCGCTGTCCCAGAGGTAACCCTCTTGTCTGATCGCTCTCTTTGCTTTGTAACCTAGATAGATTAAATCTGCTATATCCCTCACCCGTTCTTCATCGTGTTCTTATTTACTGTAGAACCTTAGAGGCCAAATCTTGATTCGGCCGCCCGATTATCCAAATTTCTTCTATCATGGCCCCATGGGTAGTGAATAGACTTCATCAACGCTGAAACCCAATGCCTCCCTTTCAAGAACTCTGCCATGCTAGCCAGCGATTGGACCAATAGTTTCAAGTCATGGCCTAGCAAGCTTCCCGGGTGGAGGAACTGGTATATCAGAGTATCGGCCGCAAAGAAAACTCTCTAGGAAGAAGCTGATATTGGCCATTGCATCAATATTTCCTTGGCCAGATGGAGAAGAACGAACCTTTGATCGCATCGGCTTCGTACTTCTGGTCAGACGCCCTCAATGCCTTCCTGTTCGGACACGGGCCGATGACCCCAACTTTGATGGATGTAACCATTCTCACCTGCCTCAACACAACAAGCTACATCAACCCCCTCAACCTCCAATTTAAGCCTACTTATCGGCTTTAGATGAAGAATATCGGCGGTTGGACCAAGTATATATCAATTCACAACAAGGTAACAGGGCCAGTCGATGATTGGGAACACACTGCTTTCTTGAACCTGTGGTTGGAACGATTCATTTTTGGTGGTGCAACCCTCAGCCCAACAACCAACATGCAGTGTTTGGCAGAACGCTTGGTTGATCGGAAACAAATCCCCTTGGGGCAATACCTTCTCGATGCCACTTACCAACTGCTGCATCAATTGGCCGGCCAGCCAGCCAGTCGGCCATATTGGGGGTCCTTGGTGGTTTGTGCAATTATGGCTCAACATCTATACATCCAAGGCAATCCCCGGGACTTCCTTTCTCAATTTAAACTTCCCAGCCGATCATACAGAGGAACAAGAACCCATCTATCGCCGATGTATCTCTGTGGGCGAAGCTGCATCGGCCCTCCCTGGCTGTAAAATGACCCCCGTCGGACTCAGCCAATGGTTCAAAGGTTTTTATTATGGCTTCACCAGGGAGGCCACACTTTGGTTCGCATATGATGACTGCAGCATCATTGAGATGCCCTTCAAGTTCAATCCTCTTGACACGCTGGCCGATGAAGAATCCAAGACCATATTTCTATCGGCCATTACCCCCTGCCTACTGCCGACTGGCTTCTCTCAGGGCCGATCACAACAACCATCCTATGAATTTTACATCCATGGGTCGGTTCCGCCAACTTGGCCTCGGTCAACTTTCCATCAGCCTATTCTTCATTTGACAAACTTCAGGCCGGGGTAATGTCAACAGTGCTTTAGAGTATGAATTGGATGCAGACTCTAACGGAATCCCTACCTCTGGGCACCGGCCACCAAGCATGGCGACCTGCACCGCCAAATCAAGACTTTTTTTCCCGATGGTGGTCAGAATGGAGAAACACCTGTTCAACCTATTGGCGCCCCAATACTGTTCTCGCCTCACTCCAACTACATCGAATCTGATGAAGAGGTGTAACTATCCTATAAGCCTTAATCCTTGTCTCCGATCATATCCTTTATAATCTTATCTTGCAGGCTGATGACAAGGAATCGCCAACAACAAGCACCAGCGCTGGCCGATCATATATCAACCATCATTAGCCAATCCAAACATGGGGGCATGGTGCCCCCTCCATCGTCCCTTTCCCGGGCGCCACGGCCAACAGGACCAAAACGCAAGAAGCTGGTGTCTCGCCCTTCTCAAAAGAGGCAAAAAAACTAGCGCTGATGTCGTGGTTACAGCGCCGCCCGCTATCGAAGCAATATCGGCTCCTTCATCCCCGCAGGTATGTGCTGATCGTCTTAACATATTTGTCTATTTCCTTTTAGTCTTCACTACCAATCTTATTTCAGTTCGAGTCATCGGCTCCCGAAACCTCAACCTTTCACCCGAATCCTTACAAGCATTGAGCCGATGACCTCCCCAGCTGTTCCAACTCCATAGCGCCCAGCCCC
Source organism: Oryza meyeriana var. granulata (assembly GCA_003991445.1). Taxonomy (NCBI): domain Eukaryota; kingdom Viridiplantae; phylum Streptophyta; class Magnoliopsida; order Poales; family Poaceae; genus Oryza; species Oryza meyeriana. The sequence goes on from RYFJ01004314.1 coordinate 35,112, forward strand.
CAAAGCCGATATCGAGCGTTCCTCCTACTTCGGTGCCAGACATCGGCCATCCTGAAGAACAACCTACTCAACCATCTGATGCCGATTCATTCCTCAAGCTGCCGATGTCCTGCCTCAGGTAAGCTCTTTAATCATATTTCATTTAATATTATTGATCCATTGCCGATGTCAATCTGCAGTCCTTAGCCAACTTGTTCTCCCTCGACATCGGCAAGTACTTGGAGGCAGATGAGAAACAGCCATCAGCGAGGTACCAACCATCTTTTCCAGTTGAAGTGCGTGAATATTTACTGAATATCATTCGTCTGCTGGAAAAACCCAAATCGACGCTTTGGTGGAAGACTGTGGGCCGATCCGGGCAAGATTGTAGAATTGAACATCATTTGCCCGAGAACTCATTGACCATGACTCCTGCAGTATATCTGAATCCACAAATTTCAAAACTCATCAAGCTCAGGCAGCGTATAGCCGATCTGCTGATCAACAGAAAATGGTCCAAGATATATGTTAACGCCAAATTGGGTACGGGTCGTTACCATGTTCGGTTTAAGGAAAGAAGCGATATCAGCCATTGGAAACTAATCCAGAAGAGTCCGAGCTTGGGAAGGAAATCGTGAAGACCACGTTATGGCAGTTATTTATCTATCTATTAGATAGTTTTATCTTTTAGGAAACCTGATCTCTTGTTCGATCAGGCCTGTTAGTTTCCTTTCTAGTTAGGAAAGTCCTGTTCCGTGTCCTATAAGGACTCTTGTAACTCGGGGGTATATATACGTATGCCCGGGACCTTGTATCTATCTCTCGATCAATCAAATTCGGCGCATCGCCACCCTTACCAACGGGTTCTTGCTTCTCAAGCGGGCTGCATCGGTTAGGTCCGAACTCTGCGAGAGGGTAAGTCTCGTTACCCCGGCTACCAAATCGGTCTAGGACTTTCTCGGTTAGGTCCGATATTCGAGTCGGTCTATGTAGTCGGCTTACCACGGTGTATCGGACCTGTCTACGGCTGCATCGGTTCGGTCCGACCTCTTAGGCCGATCAGGAAGAATAGAAATAGAAGAGAGAGAAGAAGGAATAGGTATACCACATTCACGCGTGCGTAGATCTTATCAGTTTACTGGGGGGCGATTTATCATCAGTTCGTGCTGCATCGTTGGGGTCCGACCTACTGAACTGCCAGCGATAAATCGTTCCTGCTAGGCTGATGGTTTTTGCGCAAGCGTCCTTATCGAATGTATGCCAGTAAGTTATTTTCATCACAGTTAGCATTAGGTCTATCGGCTCGTTGAGGTTCCTTTACTATTATCGATCTGTGCCTGCATCAGTTAGGTTGTGAACTACTATAGATCGATAAAAATAATAGATTTATCCTTGTCGGGGTATTGATCGTAGTATATGCGACGTTCTATCGGAAGTGCTTAGCCGATAGGTATCTTTTTATAAAGCCGACTGTATTATCCATATTGTTTTGGGACATCTATAATTACATCGTTTTCTAGCCGATGCATATGTGTTTCCTCGGCAGTCGGCTGGCTTACTATTTTGCTTATCTATTGACAATCGGCTCCTAGCCGATGCACATGTTATGACTGACATCTTGTCTATTTGCTACATAGCACTATCGGTTTCCTAGCCGATACACAGGTGCCATCGCTATCGGGAAGCTACGAAGGAGTCTATATCAGCCCGTATCGGCCGATAGCCGATTGCGCAATTGTGCCGATCGGCCGAGGGACCAACAATAAGGACCCGGACGCGAGCACGAGACCCGGGCGCGAGTACAGGCAGAGGCCCTAAGGCACGAGCTAGCGGCATCGGCTGGAAGGAATCCGTATCGGCTTGCTGGCCCATTGAAATCAGTAATCTAATTTCTTCATCTCCTTGTCAATTGCTGGGTCAATTGACTGGGCACGCCCGCGAACCTCAAAATATTTTAGGACCTGCACTGAAGAAGCTAAGCAGATCATCCCAGGCCTTCGCGTGTCTCTAGGCGCGAACCAGATCGTCAGCAGCTTTTCGGCACACCCGGCGGTTTTCGGCGTCAACACGTTTATTGGCACGCCCAGTGGGACACGATCTTCATAATCATCACAGTATATCCTCGGCTGAATCAACACGTTTTTGACCCGGTGGGACACAGAATTTTCAACATGGCTGGAAAAGAGGTCAGCATAGGACAACATGATAATCCCAGTTACAAATGGAAGACTTGGACCGAAGAACAGAGACAACAAGTGGAGCAGAACATCGATGATTTCGGAAACTTTGTCTAGAATCCTTCGGTATATGAAATCAAGGGCCGATTCAAAAGTCCCAATTTTAACCAAAGCCTGTTCTGGTTGTGAGTCGAGCCCTTGAGGCCCATATTATTGTCTTACAGTTCACAGATTAGCCGATCCAAGACATGTTTAATGAAGCAGTTTGTATTACATCATTCGCGTTGACCGATCTGTTTTCGCGGAATCTGGGATATTGGTGATCATGCTAGGCAGAGCTTGATCAAGAAGGCAGTGGAGCCGATTCAAATACCACCCGGGGGGCAACAAGATGGATCCTCAAGGATATCAAAAACTGCGTACTATGGGGGGCATCAACAGAGTTATTCAGAAGCTCTGTTCCTGAGTACAATTATCAGAGGGAATATCAGAATCAGAATCGGCTACAAACTCCACCTCTGAAGGAAAGGAATATTTCGTTATCACGACGAAGATCCGAAAGAAGAAAATTTATCAGCAAGAGCACAGAGGTGATGAGAGAGCAATTCGGTCTCTAAGACCGAAGGAGGAAATGTTTATGGTATCGGCATCCATCATTTCCAGATTGGTTTGATAGAGCTCCGTTGCCGGCGCCGATACAGAACTAAGTACCCTTCTCAGAAGAGGGGTAATCTAGCCCCGGATTCCAAATTTTCTCAGGGCAAGATTGATGTATCTACAGTGGAGCACGTCAGCCGATTCTTGGCTTCAATGTGGAGAGGCATCGGCTGTAGAGAGCTTTGAGAGTTAGACTCTTCCCGTTATCATTATCCGGATCGGCCTTTACATGTTTTCTTCATTGCACCTAACTCAGTTCGAGGTTTGGGCCGCCGACTGGAAAAGCAATTCCACAAGTATTTCTTTATGGAAGTTCCGCAGGAGATGTGTTAATTTGATAGACCGATGGGTACCCTAATTGCTCCATCACCATGGTAAGATACAGAAGCCGCGCGAGGAATCAGTCGCAGAAATATCCACGCGAGGAACCCAGCGCTTTCTTTGTAATGTAGACAGTGCGAGTCGGCTATAGTTTATCCATGGGCAGCTGATGCACCCAGCTGGCCGAGTTAGCATTCCAAGGTTTGTTGCTCCGATCAAGGAAAGATTTTCATCAGAAGACTTGCCAAAGACCAGCCATAAGCACATGACCTTAGTTCCTACCGAGAAAAGGTATCGGCTCCATGAAAGCCGATTTCAGGAGGCCAGGAAGGAAATGATGTAGGCCCTGCTCGTTGCAAAGACCCTATTCTTAAGAAAGCCGTAAGGATTGCGAGTTTGATAACAAACTCCGAAATTGGGGCCATGGGGCATGTTAACGCCAAAATCATTGGTATCGGTCGTTAACCATGTTGCGGTTTAAGGAAAGAAGCGAGGAGATATCAGCCATTGGTGGTAAACTATCCAGAAGAGTCCGAGCTTGGGAAGGAACGGGTCGTGAAGAACCTCCCTCCGACGTTATGGCAGTTTATGTTATCTTATCTATTAGATAGTTTTATCTTTTAGGGAACGTCCCTGATCTCGCTTTGATCCGGTTCGATCAGGCCTGTTAGTTTTTCTTTTTCTAGTTAGGAAAGTTTGTTCCGTGTCCTATCATAAGACTCTTGTGACGTAACACTCGGGGACCCTTATATAATAACGTATTCCTCCAGCGGGACCTTGTAATCTATCTCTCGATCAATCAAATTCGGCGCATCGCCACCCTTTACCAACGGTTCTTGCTTCTCAAGCGGGGGCACGCATCGGTTGGTCCGAAACTCC
>RYFJ01001390.1:0-158401 GCA_003991445.1 Oryza meyeriana var. granulata
TGCACTAGATCATGTATAATACCAGTAAACACTAGATCATGATCAGCTAGGGATGTTTGATTATTCATGCATTAATACTGCTTAATTATCACTTTTGCGCGTTTTCGGATATCTACTCCGATGATCGGACTAGCACGATATTTTTTATTATGACATTATTGTCCTTCCATTCATCGGTCTAAGCCGATGTATAAGTGTTGCTACAGTGCACATCAGGCCGCATCGCTGAATTTATGAAACGAGGGATTATTCTTAGATCGGCTTCCAGAGGAGCACCCCGATGGCCCTCATTGATTCTATCTAATATTTCCCTTCTTGTCAATACCAGGAGTGGTGGCAAACTGACTGGCACGCCAACATCACGAACCTCAAACTTTAGGACCTGCATTGGAGTGAAGGCAATAATTCTCCAGGCCTCGCGATGTCACCCAGACGCCGAACCTAGGACCGGGGCGGCACGCGGATTTTCGCCCAGTCACAGCGTCACCGACTAGGCTCTAGACAAAAAGGGCATGCGTTGCATATCGAAGGAGCAAGAGAGTTACCCCCACACATGTCTAATGTAAGCAAAGGTTCAATCAGGGAGCACAAGGTATGTTCCATAATTTAGAACATTAGTAACTCTCTGTCATTAAGCAAGCATGTTAATAATCATATGATGTGTGCATCTCTCCCTTTTCATGCTTCACCACCTCTATGCTTGGAAAAGGAGGGGAAATTAATATATCCAAAATTAATTAGTATCTTTTGCTTATATTCAATGGGATTTTATGTATTGGTTGTTAATTAATTAAGCTATCTAAACAAGAATTTTTATTGAAGGATTTCACCATGGCTCAAGTAACTTTAAACTATGTGAAGATTCTAATGAAAATCGTGAATCATCTTGGGACTTGAGAAACCAACGGTGACACATGGTGAAAGGGCGGATGGGATTCTCCATTCGTGTATTGAAGTCGATCTTGTAAACTGGGTGTCTAAAAGGGTTTCGAGGTCCACGACAATTCATAGGAACATCACCTGTCTCTTCAAGAAGAGCTATGAGAAAAGGGGCTTGTGAGGGCCGTTCGAAGGCTAGAGAAATGTGGCCTTGGTTAAGATCAATGACTACAACCGGCATGATTTGAAGTTGTGGAAAAAGAGAGTCATGGAGGTTACTAAAATATGCAAGGAAGTTGTTGAAGGTAGAGATGAGCTTGAGAGAGATTTCTTGTTTTTGCAACAAAACCGTACTAAGTTACTTGCAGAGAACTGTGAACTGGAGAAAAAGATAGCCGAGTTGCAAGAGAAGCTAGATTGTAAGATGACAGACAAGAAGGAGAAAGATAAATCATCGTTGAGAATTATGAATTAAATACAGAAGTGTGTCCTTTAGAGAGGCAGCTTTACCAAGTTAAAAATAAGAGTGAATAAGCATATATAGTTCTTGATAAATCAAACATAACAGCTATACATTTGTTTTGCTTGATTTATTGAGGACAAATGTACTCCTAGCTGTAAGGTTGTTAGATGTATTATGTATGTGCTTTCCAAAAAATGTAATCTGAACTTAATTACTATATGTGCTCTTGTGGTACCTTTCTTTGTAAATATTATATCAAAACAATGTAAAATTAAATAATGTAAAATTTAATTAGGGTGAGAGAGCACAGTCTAAGTCTGTTTTGACAAACAATAGACGTGTAATTGAATCCATCGAGCAATTAAACATGCATGCTACACGTGTCTAGTAACAGCTACGCCTAACTTTTTGCATGCGTGCATATATAGAAAGTGCAAGAGAAGTTTCTCCCTGCGGCCTTTTTGCTTTACGCATGCATGTACAGAAGCAAGCGTGCGATAAGCTTTGTTTGTTTCGTCTTGTTGTCTGCATGCATTTACATATGCAAATTCTTTTTGTATGCATGTATAGAGACAAGTGTAAGATAAATTTCTAGGCCGTCAATATCGCTTGTAATGTAGATAGATCATGTTCTATAAATGCTGATCGGTCACCTTCTATAAATAGTATACAGCCTGCAGTTGCCTAGAATTCTTATTGCATGCCGCCGATGAGTCACTTCCTACAAACAGTAGCTATCATGCAGTAGTATTCTGCATGTATGCTAAAAAAAACTTGCCAACAGGCCGTACGTGTGCTGGGAGGCTATAAATAGTACTCATCATGTAGTATTATGTATATGCATGCTGAAAAGAATAGGTCAACAGGCTTTATTGTGTGCTAGAAGAACTCATATTAATAAAAAAACAGCTAGTGGTGAATAATTTAAATTTTTTAAATTCAGTAGTGAATAGCAGTACTAACTAAGCTAGGTAGTTTGATTCTATGTTTTCTTTTTTCCCTCTTCTTCTCTTTTTTTACTCGTTCTCTCTCTTTGTTATCATGTTTTTTCCAATGCCTTCGTGTGTGTTCGGTTTGTATGGATGGAAAGAGATTTTTCGTACACAAAAAATAGAACGTCCAATTAGCATATGATTAATAAAATATTATAAAAAATTTAAAATATGGATATGATCTTTAAAGCCATTTTTTATATAACTTTTTTGTAAAAAAAACATGCACGCAAAAACACTTATGGCCGAACGCTCCCTTATTTATCGATGGTTCTCTCTACGTCGCTGCACTTAGGGATGAAAAACTATCTATTGAACGCTCAAAGCTTTAGCTTGCACTTGTGTGGGTATGCAGATGCAAGAAGGCAATGCTACCCTTAAATAGGCAATCCTGGTTGCTTGCCGCATTATACATGCAGTTGTGTGAACTTGCTGCATCGATAGCGAATAGCATCTCTCCTGATGTATGCATGCACATCAGACAAAGGCTGTGAAGACACTGTGGCTGAGGCATCACATCTTTTAGAGCTACATCTTGCTTATTGCTATATCGTGCATGCAGTGATAGGTCAATGTCAAGCAATAGGCCACACATACAGTAAGTTTGTAGGCGGGATAGGCGGCTTGCTGGATGGATAGGTAGCAGTTTGCATCGAAAGCGTATATTCCAAATGGAACGGTAGAAACAAATCACACTAACGTGGACATAGCAGGAGGCCGCGGAGACGGCATGGCCTCATATTCCCCTGAGCACGCGCAGCCGATCCCGAGCTCGCGCCCCGCAGCCGATACTTGCGCCCCGCAGCCGATACCCCCGGGCTCGCACTCCACACACCAGGCTGGCGACCACAGGCGCGAGGCGGAGCAGGTGAAGCTGCTGGCCGCCGACATCGACGCCAAGGCCAAGGCCCTTGCAACACGGGAGGCGGCCGTGGAGGACAAGGAGAACTCCCTCGCCCCACGCCAGGCGGCGGTGAAGACCGCCGAGTCCTGGTTGGCGGAGATGGAGCGGGAGACCGAGGCCTCCCGGAAGCGCGCGGCCGTGCCGCGCGGGGCCGCGGCGCAGGCTGCGTCAAGCGGCTTCCCGACACCGATGAGTGCAGCGAGCTTGGCCGAGAACCTGGCCAAGGCAGAAAAAACGGCTGACATTGGCACAAAATAGCCTCGCCCTCCGGAAGAATGGCGACTGCGACGTCGTAGTCTGCCTGGCGCCCTTCAGGGTCCGGAGGTGTCTCCACCGCATCGGCGTCCGGGCACCTCAGTGGAAACCGGTGGGTGGGCCCACCGGGGTTGGCCAAGAGCTGGTGGAGCTTGGCGATTTGCTGCGTACGCTGGACTTGCTCCCGCAGCAAGTTCACGAAGTTCTGGTGAAGGAAGGGAGAGAGCTCGCCACGCGGGTGGCGGAGTATGTTTTCGGGTGCTACCGGGCCCGGGACGCCAACTTCTCCCTGGCCCCGGTTCTCGAGGGATTCCCAGCCAAAGGGGAAGAGGAGGCACGGAAAGCCGTGGGCGAGGCCGCTGCAACGGTGGCAGGGTTCTTCGACCGCGGCGAGCACCTCGTGGAGCCGATGACCGACGAGGAGTCCGAGGAACACGGCAGTCCCTTCTGACACCGCCCGGGGTCCGGTCCAAGGAAGACGAGTGACCTCCCCCGGACGACGACATCTCCCGGCCTCCGCTCGTGCTTGCGCTCTGATTTTACCTATCTTGTACAAAGAGAAACATTTGTATATGTATATAATCATGTTTACATTTTCGTACCTTGAGATGGGCTAATCAAGAAAACACAGAAAAGAAAAAAAAAAAAGAACGGATAGGTCCTAATATCGCTATTATGCTACATTATTATTACAACTAAGGCACTTACATGGAACGAATAAAAAAAGACACCTACAACCCTCAAGGAACTTCAATATGGTCACAACAAAGGAACGAAAAATTCCTAATTGCAACTGCATAACTTCAATATGGCATTGGTTTAAGACTCTTGGTAAAAGTTGAGCGGAAGAGAAGCTAAAGAGTTGAGACTTACCGGGCAGCCTCCCTCTGCAGCCAGAGAACGCCTCCTTCTGCAGCCTGCGGGGCACTGGCGGCGTCGACCTATCCAACCCCGGCGCGTGTGCCTGCGGTGGGCGGTGGCGGAGCCCCGCGGCGACCTCAACGGACGGCGGCCGGCGCAGTGGCTTCTCCCCTCTCCCGTCCGGCGTCGGGAATGTTCAGACGCCCGATACGTGGGGAATGTTCAGACAGCCGATACGTTGGGAGGGGAGTGTTCGGACACCCGAACATGGGGAATTGGCTTACGGGGCCACTGGGCCTTGCGCCCTTGCCTCTTGCGGGCCGGCGTAGACGAGTAGCATTCAAATGGGCCAACTTGTGGTAACTATCCAGCCTTGCATCTGTTCGTTGCGCATGCTAGTTTAGGAATTTTTTATTTTTAATTTTATTTATTAAAATACTTGCAAAAATAATTTTCTTTTTGAAAAATTTACAAATCTAGTCGCTCATCGCCCTTTGGGAGGGCCTTTTTTTAGAAATCGCCCTCCAAGAGGGCGATTTATGTGACGTGGCAGATTACTTTCAAACGAGTGTATTGTGGTTAGTAAAGCCGATGTGGTCAAATATATGTTATCAGCTCGTACGTAGGCTGGATATGTGAAGAGCTACATAACTTAGTAGCTTTCTATGTTTATCAGATACCCACCTGTTGCAGTAACTTCCACCTGGCGGGAGATGGAAGCGTTCTAATTTTGTTGACAATTAGAACCTCGTATTAGGGTAAATCCATTTCCTTATGCATTCTTATCCTTCGCCACTTCTTTTTTCTTCACTCTCTTCGATTCTCTGGTTTCATGCGATCGAGAGATGGCTAGGAGCACATCCAATAGCTCGAGAATCCCAAATGCTCCCGGGACCAATCGGTCACTCGGGAACGCATCAAAGAGCCCGGAGACCCGGAATGCTCTTGGGACCGGCTGGTCGCCAGGAAGGATTTCCGAGACCCGGTCGAACACCCAGAAGCACACCCCGGGTCCCGGGAATCAGAAATAATCCCGAGACCTATCGGTGCCCCGAAAGCGCATCCGAGGGCCCGGGAGTTAACGGTCGCGGATGCGGCCCCGGCGCATCTCCCGCTGCATTCTTTCTCAAACAGAGCCTAGGCCGCCGCGTGTTCTAGAGCTGTTAACACCAGAATTTCGCATCATAGTCGGAGAAGAAGGAACAAAACCGATGCGGAATCCAAGGCAAGATCGTGTCGGGACTCGATCCCGGGCCGCATTCCCGGGACCCGTTACTGAGACATTCCCGGGTCCGCATGCTCTACTCCCGGGCCCCGGGTCTCGCCCCCCGGGCCCGGAACCCACAGGCTCGGTCCCGAGGCGTGTTCCCGGGGCACATCGTTGGGGCATACCCAGGCCCGGGTCTCGCCCCCTATCCCGGGTGCATCTTCGACCGCGGCGAGGCCGCTGCAACGGTGGCAGGGTTCTTCGACCGCGGCAAGCACCTCGTGGTGCCGATGACCGACGAGGAGTCCGAGGAAGACGGCAGTCCTCTCCTGACACCGCCCGGGGTTCGGTCCGAGGAAGACGAGTGACCGCCCCCCGGATGACGACATCTCCTGGCCTCCGCTCGTACTTGCACTCTGATTTTACCTATCTTGTACAAAGAGAAACATTTGTATATGTATATAATCATGTTTACATTTTCGTACCTTTGCTTATTGTGTTGTTCCGGAAGTTGCTTATGTGTGCTGCTGTTGTTTTTTTTTTCTCGATTTCCCAGGCCCGGGAACACCGAGTACCAGGCACCATCCGACTCCGAGCGCCAGCAGCCGTGAACGGCCCTATATGGGTTAGGCATGGCCGAAGTGCTAAGCTCGTGCCTTTTGACTCGCCGGGAGCCCCTCAGGAACCGACCTTGATCGTGTGCGGGAGTCGCCAGACAGTGAAGCACCCGCCGCTTCGGCGGTGGTTGGGGTGGAGCTGGCCAGGCCGGGCACCACTGCCCGCCACGGGAATCTAGGCTGGCCCAACGGGGGGCTCTGCCCGAGACCCCGGGGCATCGACAGTGCCCGGGACCCTGCCATCTGGTGTTGGCAACCGGGGCAGCGCTAACCCCGCGGCCCTCGCGCCAGGCTCCGGCAAATTCCGCTTTGCCCCCGGGGCTGAGGAGAACGAAACATGTGGCCATACAAACGGGTAAACAATAGAAATTGAGTAATGTTTAAAGTCGGATAAGAGTTTGTATCCGTATCTGAAAAATTGTTCGTATCCATATCCGTATCCCGATTACCTGAAAATTATCCAATCCAAACTGTATCCATATTCGTTTTTCTCCGGATCGGACGGAAACTACCCGCTCCGTTTTCATTCCTAGCTGCACTCGAGAGACTCTTTTTTAGGCAGTTGAAATAAATTAACCAATATACAAAACGTAATCAACATCAGGGCTATTTAAGCAACACCCTGGTGAAAGAGGGAAGTGCAGGAACCATTAACTGAAGATGTCTTTTTATTACATGACATAGAATTTAACATCAAGAAACCAGTTCACCTCTTGTTCGACCAAAGGCCATGAACCACTATAGTACATTTTATTAATCTACAGGTGATCGATCAGGTGAACTTTCTAATACATGCATCACCAAACAACATATAAATAGGCCCTAACATATAGGGCTGCAAACAAGCTCTTAAGTCCAATATACTAAGAGCACACCATTTATTCCTATATGTACATAGAGTAATATGAAGACACTGATAATACAAGTGGACAACAACCAGCCGATGTATCAAAGAAGTTCCAGGCGGCTGACGTTGCAGATCAGCAAACATGAGCTCAATCATCACTGTGATTGGAAACACTTAATTATTATATTATTATTTTATAATCATTGTATTACTATTTAAACATAGTTAGTTATTCATGCCATATAAACTAACCGAGTTACCTTGCCTTCCCTTTCTTTGTGGAGAATAGTTCCTTGCGAGTAGACCTAAACCGCTTGCCAAGTGGAGTTCTACAGCACAAATATATAATATTATCAAATGATCTAAAGAATGATAAATCCATACAAGGATATTTTGGCGATAGGATAAGTCTGTTGTGAGGCTAAAACAGTATTACATGTAGCTTGGGACATAGTAAAATGGTGCGTACCCATGTTCTTCAGGAATCTCATTCCCCTTCTATGGTGAATTTTCCAAAACAATCATGGGAGAAACATGTGGCGGTGGGGTAGTGCTGCTTTTAGGATCTATTGGGATTTCAGTTACACCAGATGACTGAATCGTCGATTCTTTGTTTCCAGCACCTGATGTTCTAGCAAAAGTTACAACATTGCCAGGATTTTCTCCAGGAGTAGCATGAGCACCATCTTGTTGCCCATCAATAGGGGGTGGATTAAACACCCTCCTAGCTTGAAAGCACAATTGTCCCATCCGAAAGGTTTGCTCACTTATGACTACCTGGAACACATACTTACGACCAATAAGAGCACGAAGGGGCGAAGGCAGTAAAATCTGGTTGGATGAACTTTTTTCAACTAGATCGGCAGCTGGTCGTCGTACAACTTGCTCTGCCACACCACCAAACATGAATATTTTCGCACGGCCAGTGCTGTCCTCGATCACAACGTTTAACTTGTAGCTGTGCATTGAATAAAACTTGCTAAATTTAAGGAGCATAAGTTACCATGTATATGGTGCTGTAACTAAAGAAAAGCAATACCTGGGTACGATTATTGGCTCTGTGGTGTCACAATTAACACACTCAAATCCTTGAAGAGTCGGCTTTACACCCTTCCTGCAAATACTGCAACCTTTATACCACCAACCACTTGAGACATCAATTTCCTTTATGCATGCATCGCAAGTGAAGCGTACATCCTAAAACCAGCGAAGGACCAATTTCAAAATAATATATGGCAAAAAATTAAGTAAAGTTATCTAGTAGAAATCATGCTTACATTGTTGTCGTGAGGATTCAGCGATAAAAGTTCTGATATAGACTTCCTATTAGCATTTGCCTCATCATTATTCCCTAGTGCGGCATCACCATCACTTGGTAGGAGAAGTACCTCACAACCTCTTCCTTGTAGGCTGCGGATGCACATATCGACGCTTATATACCACTGACAAGAGGAAGTGTAAGTACTGAATAGCAAACGTAGTACCTTGCACGGAAGGCATTAACCTCTGGAATATCAATGTTAATGTACCATTTTGTACCAGCACTGCTCCGACAGCTTGGAACACCTACATATTTATAAATATATCTATAAATAGGCATATATTTCCTTAGAGTTCTTGGCTATATATAGTACGCGTCATCTACGCAAGGTATGTACAAACTAAAGCTCACCCAAGAAGAGTTTTGTATTAAGCCCAGCAAAAACAATTACAATCGGTTCATCTTTACCAATAGTTTCAAGAAGGAACTGATCTTCAAAAGAAGTTGCATGCTCAGCCCATAAAGTGATCACCAAAAGCCAGTCACTGTAAGATTATTGATAAGAAACACTACATTACTCTTTTTGAAATCACAATGTGCCAAGAAAATTAATTGGAGAGAAAATAGACCTCAGGTCTCGTAATTCCACATTTCGCCTAACAGATGGACCATTCAAACTATTGCTTTGTACTAGTGGGTGCACAACCGTAAGTTGTCCAATAACATCTGCATTTTTTATGTGGAAAATGGTAATTATGTGGTTGCATCTAAAAAAATAGTACTAGATGAACAATAAAAATAGAACATTATAAAAATTCAAGGAAGTATACCTATTAAACCTTTTGGATGCTTTGCTCTTTCTTCTAAGTCCTCAAAGTCCACAAAATTAAAAATGTAAAGTGGAAGATTGCCAGATACCTCTGTAGGTATTTCTTCAACAATGGTCCATGGTGTAAAAAAAATAGTGTATTTGCTAGGGACAGCATTGAACTTTCTTGTCTGGTTACTAACACGGAAATTCCGTAAGAAGTAGGCATGTCCTTCCATTATAGACTCTGAAAACTTGTGTATTTCATTCTCTCCTACACAAGCTGTAATGCCTGCCCCCTAAGACATCCATACCGTACATGGGAAATAAAATGGATGGCATACATATATTATGCAAAATAAATAAATTAATATATAATGAATGTAGTCATCAGTTCTGTACCTCTTCATCCACCAAAATAATCTCCATAGCACTAAAACCTCTTCCCTTGGAAATTCCAGATAGATGCCACAACCTAGATACTCTGACCTTTATGCGCCAATTATGCCTAGTGGGATTAATTTAGGATAATATACTACTCCATCGGAAGCTTTTAAGTGAAATGACGAGAATGAACAAACTGATTAGGTATATTACAACTAATTAATATGATGGTGAAGCTGTACATCACAAGAAAAGATAACAAATGAGTAGAAAGAGAACACAGGAAAGCTCAAGAAAAACAAGGGATGCTCAAATTCGGAAACTAACGAGAAACCAAGAGGAGCCAAAAAAAGCTGGAAACATGCATGGAAAGGGAGATACTAAAGAGACCGTAGAACCTCTTTGTAAACAATGTTTTGAGTAACACTACAGCTGGAATCCATGTCATTGTCAATTAAAACTCTAAGCCCATTTCTAGAAGTGACACGAGATATAGCCACATATAGTTGTCCATGGGTAAAAACTGGACGTGGCAAGTACAAACCAACATTCTGCAAAGTTTGCCCTTGGCTCTTATTAATTGTCATTGCATAACAAAGTCGAACAGGAAATTGTCGTCTGCTAAGAACAAAAGGCCATTTAGTGCTTGATACGTGCAATGCGATTCGAGGAAGGAGGACTTTATGACCAATATGCGAGCCAGTAATAATTTTAGCCTCTAAAACTCAATCACCTAGCTGTGTTATTATAAGCCGCGTGCCATTGCAAAGTCCAGCACTTTGATTTAAGTTACGCAACAACATCACAGGTGAACCAACTTTCAAGACAAGTCTATGAGGAGGAATGCCTTTAAATTGCAATGAATTTAAGAACTCAACTGGGTAGAGTAGGTCCAGATTACCATGTCCCCTAGAGGATTCAACCAAAGTATCTGAGCTAAGGTAAATTTTTTCATGACCAGGGACCAAAGAAAGAACATGGCTGTTGATTTCATCAATAGTATCATTCTTTGGAGCAATAATAGCCCTTTCCCTTAGGTAGCCAGGATTGGAATATGATACGTTGAGGTTTGGATAAGTAGATTTAACAATATCATCAATAGCAGAGTCCAATTTTGGAATTAAGATGTCATCTGGTATCTCAATCCATTCAGAGTCTCCATCATCACTATGTGAACTACCTTTTGCAGTGCCATCACCAATACTCAACACCCAGTCATTAAATTCTTTTATTTGATTAGCTGGTAAACCACCTTCTACCATCCCGAGCAATCGCATGTTTACCGTTAGACGTAGGACATTAATATAACTCCATAGGTATGAATTAGTTATTGATGCATTTATTGTATCCAATCTACCCCCACCCTCGACTACCGGTAATACTTGCCTAAAATCTCCACCAAACAACATAGTCTTTCCACCAAATACCTTATTAAAATTTGAAGGATCTATTTTACCAAGAATGTCACGCATACTGCGGTCTAGCGATTCAAAGCAATACCGGTGGGTCATTGGGGCTTCATCCCATATTATCAAGGAGCATTGCACTATTAAATCATCAAGGAATGTCCCTCTCTTGATATCACACACTGATGCCTCGTCAATGACTATAGGGATTTTGAATCGGGAGTGTGCAGTACGACCTCCCGGGAGCAAGAGTGAAGCAACCCCAGAAGATGCCACTGCAAGAACAATAAGGTTTTCGGACCGTAGACGTGAAATAATAGTATTCCAAAGAAAAGTTTTTCCAGTGCCACCATACCCATACACGAAAAAGCATTCTCCTGTTCCACCGTAGACTGATCGAATGACAGTATCATAGATATGCTTCTGTTCCTCATTTAGTTGCTTGATCATAATGGCATGCTCATTTTTAAGCTTTGCAATATCATATGTCGTTTCTTCAGCTAACAGCCTGTTTCTTACTTTGCTTAAAAGATTAGGATCAGGTTTAGGTAAGCCATAATCACTCATGGAAGCACCACTTTTAATAAACATATTATCAAACTCCACCAAAACATGATTTTTTAAATGTTGATCTGGAACTATATATGAAGGCAACTGTATTATTCTTTGAATTTTACGGTGGATATCATCAGTGAAGTAAACATAGAAATCAGTAAACAAAGACAGTGCATCACAAACAGAGCAAAAAAGGACCATAGTAACAAATAGTTGACGCATCTGAGCTGCTGAACCCCATGTAGATGCTTCCCTAAGAGCCTCACGCCACTCATTGTCATCACCAAGTAAACCAAGTGCTTGACATGCGTCCTTAAATGATGGGCACAAAACACCATGAACAGTTCACAGATCTTCATACGATGTAGCCCCTTTGGCAACACTTAGAAGCATACGAAGGTAATAGAGCTCACCACAAGTAGGATTAATGTAGATAGCCCGGCCAATTTTTTTGGTTGTCTTACGAGAATGCCAGCATTTCTTCTTTTTGTTCCAAACCCACTTTGTTGGGAACTCTATATATGTTAGCTCTCGGGCATCTGGATATATCTGATTAGCTGAAAACCACTCAGTCAAAGTTGTTTTTCTTGAATGGGGGTCATCTACAATATCAACTAATGGTCTCTTAGCTGGGTACACAATGTTATTCATCAAGGGAAGATGTACAGCTAATCTCTCAACCGATGGTGTTCTATAGTGTATATCAAATTCAAACAAACGCCAAACAGCCTCATGCGAAGATAAATAACGATAGTCAATATACTCTCGAACCTCATGAATATCTTTAGGCTGTTCTTTCATACCCATGGTTTCTGAACTAATGTCACTACTATTAACTCCAGTATGTAAATTACTAATAGAGTCATGGGCGTCACAGCTCTCAATTACAGCTCTAACACGATCTGGGCCTTTTGTGATATATTTAAACAAGTATTTGATAAGGTGTGTCTTATTACACCACTCGACATTTATATGAGCCTTAAAGCGCTTTAACAATTTCAAATTGTATGGCACAACCCAACTGTTGTCAAGTTTAATCCCATATCGCTCAACAAAACTACTTATCTTTGCACGACGCTTATACTGCACAAAACCATCCTCACCCACGGTTGTGTCATCCTGATAGCTTTTTGGAAAAAATTTTGAACACTTACCATCCTTCATGCATGCACATTTTTTATTTTGATCCCCACAAGGACCATGCACCATAAACTCATCGACAAGGTTATAACCCTCAGGATCACATGACCTATTGGGTATCTCTGCACATATTATCGAATCAACATAGGAGGGGTGTGGGTCTTTGGCATTACCTTGTAGCCAAACCAAAATATGGATGTGAGGTAGACCACGCTTCTGGAACTCCACTGTATAGAGCACTGAAATATAAAGAAAACTGGTAAGGTAATAAAAAAATAAATATACTATATCCTATAGACGTCGAAGGACCACAAAATTTATATAATACATTAGCTGCTAATCATATAAAATGATGATGAATAAACATAACATGGTTCTACATTTTTAGTTACACACATCACTCAAAAGGCCCTAACATGTCAATTAAAATTATTGTAATTAGCGGCATGTTAAACTTACTAAATCTTGTTGTATAATTATATAGGTCAAAAGCATAGATGACATACAACTAAATGCATGCCTACTAACAGGTGAAGCAGGATATAGAAATTGCATATAGGACAAACAAATAGAACAAGAGATAGGGCAAATGGAGATGGATCGTGCTACATGCAGAGTGGCCACAAACAGCGGATGTATGTAACAGCACGAAAAGGGCAGATATTTTCTCTTGTTTGACTAAACCAAATATTTACAAACCACTAGATTCTCATGAATTGAAAGTAGACAATTACTAACCACACGATCACATACCATATATTTTTCATGCAAAATATATCTCTAGGCATAGTTAATTAATTTGGCAACATTATGTTTATCGAATTAACACGTAGCAAATGTTCATAAAGCTGCATAATAATGTGGATTAACATTATATATCTTTTCAACTAAAACAATATTTCATAAACCACTAATAATAATCATACCTGCTCGTGCTTTCCCAAAATAAGTACCCTTCTTCAACACAAAAACAAGTTCCTCCACCTTGAGTTTGAAAACTCTACTTACTATATCAGGTCGAGCTTGTGGTTTTTGCCCTGGAATAAAAGCAAGAGCGTCAGCTATTTCCTGCCACTTAGGATTGCAAGTAAAAGTAATGAAGAGGTCTGGTGGCCCATAGAACCTACAAATTGCCATTGCATCTTGGTAATTTTGTACCATGTATCTTTTACTTCCTGTAAAGCTAGCAGGTAAAATAACTGTCTTACCAACATTATTCCCGTCAACATCACCCTTGTACAGTGCATCTTGAATCCCCTTGTAAATCTCTGACCTTAAATTCTTATTGTTTTTTATGACAAACCTAAGCCTGTTCTCCTCTACCGATGCAAAAGCGTCAACTATGTACTGCTGGAATAGCCGATCGCCAGATATCAATGTTATTGCCTCACATTTGCGTTGTTGCAGCCGGAAAGCGTAATATTCAAGCATCGTAACTTCATCCCTCGTTCCGACTGACAAGTCCCCGGATCGGTTGTATTTAATTTTTAGTTTAAACCCTTGCTCACCATAAGGAAAAAGAATAGGATATTGCAAAGCCATATAATTCGCATGAAGGTTACTAATTCTTCGTAACCCACCACCTCTCTCTTGAATTATTACATCAGGACTCTTCTTTTTTTTCTGAGAAATCACCCACCACTAGGGCAGCTACCTCTGATCCAGTCGGTGCACTATACTGTGGCGCAGTTCTAGAGCGATCGTGCAATAGCCTAAGACGCAAAGGTTGGATATGCCCTTGTTGTAGAAAGTCCCTAGCAGCTCTGAATGACTGCACTAATTCATTTGATTTGTCAAACATGCTTATTAAACCTTCAACAATCTTTTTATCGACTTTGTTGTCATCATCACAATCCCTATCTCTATCAAATATTGATATACGGTTGTGGACCTCATTCTCAGTATCAACAATGTAAAGTTGTGCATACCCTAGAGAGTCACCCTCTTTGGGAAGTAAAGATCCAATCCGATGATGAACCTGACCATTAATTTTGAACATGTACGGCCCTGGACCTTTGTTTATACCATAGTCAATTTTAGCACCCATTGACGTGAAAGCAAACATAGAATTGTATGATCTAATAGATTTAAGGAAGTATTTGGATAAAATATCACCATTTGGATCTAGCAATTTAGCCAAAAAAGGTGGAGGAGATTCCAAATATGGCAAACAAACCTTCCCACCCCTGCAACAAAGATGAAAGCGAATATGGCCTCCTTTACTTGAATAAGACCTCTTCACATGCTCTTGATACCAAAATTGGGCACCACAATATTGACACACGTGGACAGGAGGCCCATAGTAAGAAGCGTCGTCCAAAACAGCTACTGTAAACAAAAAAAAACGTTAATTAGAAAGGCTGAAATTATTTAAGAGGCAATCCTAGAACCTATGTATGCTCATTTTAATTTACTAATTAGAGAGCAAGTAAATAATTTCACGTGTGAAATCATTTTATTTTACTACCTGCATGCTCAAGCAAATTTAGTATTGATATGTGTGTGGCAGGCAAGATCAACAATGTTCTCATCATCTAATCATATGGAATAAATGGGAGTTACATATATATTTAACATACATCTTGCTGTAGATCATCCATAATAATCCATCTTTCTTGGGTACGTGTACGAACACATCTTGTGAATAGAAATAAAAAAAACTACAAGAACACATCTTGTGTATAGACTTTAATATACATTTCTTAGATGCTACCTGTAATCTTCTGACTGGAGACTGTAGCTTTTTCCGATTCAGCCAAACAATTACCTAAATTGGGAGGTAGCGCGACTGTTATTCATGCTATAGTTAATATAGAATATATTATTTTACTGCATGCGTCAACTGCCCACCTTTCTTTGCCTTTATTATGGATCTCCGACGTTGTTGCCTTTCACGTATTGTCCCCCCAGCAGAATGTGAACTCACACCTACAATTAAAAATGTATTAATTATTTAATATAACAAAATTACATTGCTAGATCATATATCAAATTTATCCTGGATTTTCTATTTTGATCGTGTAAATGCGTTTAAAATTAAGCCGTGCATATGCAGGAATGAAAACGCAGCAGATAGTTTCCGTCCAATCCAGAGAAAAACGAATATGGATACAGTTCGGATCGGATAATTTTTGGATAGTCCGGATACGGATATGGATACGGATAATTTTTTTCGGATATAGATACAAATGCGATATCACAGTTTCCGACTATCGGCAAAACGGGACTAGGGCCCCACATACCCCGGGGACGCGGGAACGAGATCGTCTAACTACACCTCGATCGACTGCGCCGTGCAGTCACGCCATCTGTGCCGTTGGCTGAGAATCGGACGCCTGTACACGTTGGCCGTCGGACCCGGGAGCCACCTCCCTGCGTCCCGGGGACCTCCCCGGTCCCAGGCCTTGCCTCCCGGTCCCGAGAGCCACCTCCTCGGACCCGGGCCTCGCCCCCGGTCCCGGAAGCCGCCTCGGTCCCGGGGCATGCCCCCGGGAACGTTACTGGGACTTCCCGGGCCCGGGCCTCACTGACGGCCAACGCGCACAGGCGTCTGATTCTCAGCCGACGGCACAGATGGCGTGACTGCACGGCGCAGTCGATCGAGGTAAAGTTAGACGATCTCGTTCCGGGACACGTGGATCGTCGGCCACGTCAGCTCCTCCGGGGCCCACACTCTGCACAAGGGACGGCCGGCTACGGCCATTTTCCCGCTAAGTGCCTGGGGCCCGAGCATTGTCCGGACCCAAGTGCACCTTCCCCGGGAGCGACGCGACAACCGCTCGCATCCACCTCGGTCTCCGTGCCCCGGGGACATTCCCGGGCCCGGACCTCGCCCTCCAGTCCCGGGGCCAATAGTTTCGGTCCCGGGGCGCGTTCCCGGGCTCTTACTGTGACATTCCCGTGCCCGGGTCTCGCCCCCCGTCCCGGGACCCACTGTCTCGGTCCCGGGGCGCGCTTCCCGAGCCCGGGACTCATAGCCTCGGTCCCCGAGGAACTCGGCGCCACGCGCGCGCGGAGGGCTCGATGAGCTCTCTGCCCCGGGCATGGGCCTGACTCGAGCGGATCAACTCTCCAACAACCTGCATTAACGACGAGGCGAGCCAAGGATGAAGGGAGCATCGTCACCGGACTCATGTAACGCCCTGAAAATTGTCTTAATTAAAAATTATCGTGGATAAATGGAAATACAAGAATACAGTAAAAAATATTTTGTTTGAGAAAAGAGTTTGAATAAAATTTTGAAATTTCCAATATTAAAAATCCCGAGTTTAAATCTTTAAATAAATACTTGGGTGCTTTTATATTCCAGGGGTTTTGTCGTAGTATTTTAAGCGTTTAAGTATTTACAATAATAAATTCTTCGTGTTTCGTGGTGGCATTTACTTCTGGTAAATTCCCCGTGATTTAATAAACTCTCTGAAATTTTCTTGGATTTTTCGGAGCTACAGAATTAATTTTAATGCTATAAAGATCACTAAAGTAAGTAAATAAATATAAATAAATTCCTTTTCTTTTCCCCCTGTTCAGGTCGTTTTTGATTCAGTCCTTTGAAGTCTCCCCGTTCATCGTGAACTCCGACTCCCTTTTTCCTCTAGGGTTTTGTGTCGTTCTCAGAACCCTAAAGTCACCTCAAAAACCTAAATTCGGAGTTACCGGATTTATTCATTTTTGAAACTCTAGAACTCTTTTGGACTCCCATCCAAGATCCTTTGTATTCGAAATATTTATATTTTCCCTTTGAGATAAATCCCAGATATTCCCTAAAACCCCTTGTCGGTCAAAATAAATCCAAATCTCCAATTGTGTGAGATTTCTCCAAATTCTGATTCCAATAAAACACCCTCGTCAATTCCGTAATCCCGAAACATTTTATTCAGAATATTCTATTTCCCAGTTCTCGGAAAATCTCCTCTAGTTCCCAACCTGATGAATAATTCGATATTTGTTTCCCCAGATATTCCTTGAATATCCCGATATTCTACTCCTCAAATTTCCATCAGGAAAATATTCTCTATTCTCGGAATCCCACAAAATATTCTGTTTCTTGGACCTTAATAAATATACTTTTGTTTTCTAAATTCTCCCAAACACTGTTCGATTCCCAATATATATTTATATATATACATATATGTGTGTGTGTGTGTGTGTGTGTGTGTGTGTGTGTGTGTGTGTATGAATGTATATATCCTCAATATTCAGAATAGTCGTTTCATCCTAAAACCGCTTGGTCTCCTCTATTCCAAATAAATATTTCGATTCCGAAAATGTCTCGTTAATCCTAAGTTCCAAAAATAGTTCACAAAATCCATCTTCTTTTTCCCTTTCCTCTTATTTTCCCTTTATCCTTCATCCCTTTTCCCTGTTTACCTTCTTCTCCTGGCCTCCTCTTTCTTCTCGTCTCCTTCCTCTGTCTCTCTCAGCGTCCAGCCCGAGCCGGCCTGCTCCAACCCCGAGCCGCCCGGGCCGAGCCCCTCCTCGGCCGAGCTCCTCCAGGCCCGGCCTGCGCTCGGCCTACCACCGCCGCTCCCTTGGCCCGCCGCCGCCACCGCCGCCTGGCCCAGGCCAGCACCTGCGCCTCCTCTCCGCAACGGCCGCCGCTGAATCCGCTGCCAAGTCGCCCCATACATAAAGCCAGCCACCGTTTCCTCGGTGCCCTAGCCGCCGCCCCGCTCTGCTTCCGCAGCCGCCGCCGCCTCTTCTGCTCCCAGCGCCGTCACCCGTGCGCCGTCGCCGTTCTCTGTGCCGCGCCGTTGCCTCGCTTCCCCTGTCGCCGCCGTCGCTCAGCCGCCGCTACCCTGCAGCTGTGCGCCGCCGCCCTGGCCGCCGCCCCTGCTCCCGTGCTCCTGTCGCCGCCGTCGCCAACTGCCTCAGCCGCCGCCCTGCCGGCTATCTCTGCCTTGCCGCCGACAGAGGTCGCCGTGGTCGTCGTCATCCCCGTCTACCGCCCGTCGCCGGTGAGCATCCACCCCGTCGTCCCCAATGCCCCATCTTCTTTTCCTCCTTCGACGCCTCGGATCGGGAAGCCGCCTGTCATCGTCGCGTCGTCCCTGGCGTCTCCGTCGAGCGTCGCCGTCGAGCTGCCGTCCTCCTCCAGCCGCCATCGCCGTTCCCTCTTCGTCGGCTTCGCCGCGCTGCCAGCGCCGGTCTGCCGTCGCCTCTGCTTCGCCACCGTCGTCTTCGATCCCCACCGCCGGTGAGCATTCGGACTGAAGCCGCCCTTCTTTGGTTCATCGCTGCCATCGTTCTTTTCCAATCGGCATCGTCGCCCATCCTCCTCTGCCTCTTGTTCGTCGTCGCCGTTGCTAGGTAGTCGCCGTCGTCATCTACACCGGCGCCTCGTCTTTTTCCCGTGTTCGTCGTTGTCGTCGCCATCGGTTCCGCCATCGTCGTCTCCTCCCCGGCGCTGCCGCCCGTTGTGCCCTGCCCTAGGTCGCCACCCCTGTTCCCGTGCACCGCTGTCGTCTGGTTGTCGAATTCCGCCGTCCCGAGCCGTCGTCGTCTTACCTGTCGCTGGCGAACCTGCTTGCTGGACTTGCACGCCGCATCCCCTCCTCTCCACTCCAGGCCGACGACACCATTGCATTGCCCCATCTCTCGTCGGTCTCGGCTCGCCAACGCATCGCCGTCGTGGCACTATCAATCGCCGTTGTTGTCGAACCCCCCGGCCATTGCCGGCGTGTCTCCCGTGCTGCGCCTTGGACGGCCGAGCTCGATTGGCTCCACGGCGTGCCACTGCTGCATGGACCCCAGCGAATATATCTTCAAGCCATCCCGGTCGTCTAACCTTTGAGACCTAATTCGGGCCGTCCAATCCACATAAAATTCTAAACCGATCCCAGCCGTCGGGTTGGATCCATATGTCGCAATCCAGTACCATGTCAGCCCTATCCACCTCAGCATTCCATCGGCCCCTCCTATTCCTAAATCCATGAACCAAGTCCACCGTATGCCTGGTCACTGACCATGGACCCCGCATGTCAGCATTTATCTAAAATAATTATTCTAATCAAAAATTCAGAGAATAGTCTTGAGAATATTCTTTTCCAATTCTTTTCGGATTCATTCTGAATTCAATCTTCCAAAAGCCATATCTTTTCCGTTTGAAGTCCGAATCGACCCGTTATTCTTCCTAAATTATCTAAAATCATAATTCACTTGTTTATGTATTTTTATGTATTGTTTATTTGGAGTTTCTTAGGATTTATTATTGTTTTACGTGTAGTTGCGTACTATCGTCGATTCGGAAGACTGCAGAGTCTGCGGAAGAGTTCAGAAGAGTATTTGAAGACTTTTGCGATTGCAAGGCAAGTCACACGACAATCTCCTTGAGCATATTGATCCCGTTTGCGAAAGCTATTTTATTTTAAAGTTATTGCATGAAATGCTTTAGAATGACATTATTAGGGTAATTATTTAATAGCCAATATTCCTTGATATTTATGGCCATTTTGATGTTGATATCTATACCTTGATACCCCGAGTAATAATATTGACTAGCTAGATGTTTAATTATTTATCTGGCTAGATTATTTAGGATTTTGCTTAGCCATGCCTAGAAACTATAGTGTTATTTTATGTGGGTAATTAATGACTCATTTATGACTAATTATGGATTAATGGCTATATTTTCACGACTGTGAGTCGTGGTTGATTAATTAAAATGTCAAATAAAACTTGACCGAATGGTGGGTTGTGAGCACCAGGATTGTGACGTTGCTAGCGGTGCTCATGACAGTTAAGGACCGGTTCGCGGATTACCTTTTGCGAAGCAATACTCGTGCTAACCACAAGCCAGCATGGGTAATGGTAGGATCCAATGTGTAGTACGTTCAACCGGGGTCCACCATGGTGTGTTGTGGCTGTGTCAATAAGACCACCATGGCTGCGTCAATAAGTCCATGTCTTGGGCGTTGGATCTTTTCCCAGACTCAGAACCCGATCAGTTATGGCCGGAAACTGGTGGTCCAGCGGGTGGCTTCCTTGTTGTGCGGATTACATGGAGGGTTCTATCACAATCTCGATTCGGGTACTTTCGAGTATCGCGACGCATGGCTGACATGATGTTGAGATTGTGTCTTGTGGGTAAATTGGTACATCTCTGGCCAGAGTAAAACTATTCGAATAGCCGTGCTCGCGGTTAATGAGCGGCCTAGCAATGTTTCTATGATTAGTCCCACACTACTCATTAATGGAAATAAGTGATGGAATATGGATAGCTCCTGTTTGGAGAAGTTTTGGTTTGGGCCTGAACTGCGTTGGAGCGCTGTTCAGTGGTTGATTCAATACTGATTAATAATTAAACTATACTATTTTTAATGATTTCGAATGCAAATGTTTTAAATGTTGTTTTACGCAAATAAGCCATATTATGCCTTTTCCTTTAGTATCCTGTTGCATTACATTGCATTCCCTAGTGTGGCTTGTTGAGTACGGTGGGTGGTACTCAGTCTTGCATTATTGCAATCTTTAGAGTGAAGCTTTGCGTGGAGGAGAAGAAGGTGTTTGGCTTATACCCCAGTTGAGCTGCCTGTGGCTTGGAGCTGAAGCTACGCTAGTTGCCGTTCCGCTGCTGTTTTCTTCTGTGTGAGGACTAAGTGCCTCGGTTGTAAGTATTTATCGTTATTTCGTTTTGGTTATGTTTATCAAATTGTCAATTTGTGTACCTCGGCTGATTCCTGGACGAGGATTTATTGCACAAATTAGCTTTGGAAATTCTGGTGAATTTCTGGGCGTGACAACTCGGCCGCCCGTCACCGCCTCCCGACCTCGGCCGCCTCTCCCGACTCACCTCGGCCGCCTCTCCCGACTCGGCCACCTCCCGACTCGGCTAGGCAAGACTCGGCCGCCCGTCACCGCCTCCCGACCTCGGCCGCCCAACGCCGCCTCCCGACCCCGGCCGCCCGTCGCCACCCTCTCCTAACTCGGCCGCCGCCCGACTCGGCTGGGCAGGACTCGGCCGCCCATCGCCGCCTCCTGACTGGCGTGCCGACCTCGGCCGCCTCTCCCGACTCGGCTGGCTAGAATGGTCGCCCGATGCCGCCTCCCGACCTCAGCCGCCCGTCGCCGCCTCCCGACTCGCCTGCCGACCTCGGCTGCCTCACCCGACTCGGCTGGACCATCGACGTACTCGCCAAAATCCTGTACCAGGAAAAAAATAAAATGCGGCATCAAGCCAATAAAAGCAAGAATAAAGGTACCTGTTGTAACAATAGCTTGCTCTCCACGTGAGTGCTTTCTCTTTCGAGTTCTGGAAGGTGGACTATTCATGAAACATAATTTACCCTTCAAATACCAATATGAAATATATGAATTAATTAAAGAAAGATACTAGACTTGCAGAGCAGACTATTAGAAAACACACCGAACGCTCTCATCGTACATGAGAAAACGAACTGAACAAGGCACATAATTAACCTCAATACAATGAGGAAAAACTGAGCAAGTAAAATAATTTAATCGATGTTAGTCAGCAAGGTTAGATCAGAAATTGTTAGGATCAGCAACCACCTTTAGCCAAACAATTAGTAGGTACTTTAATAATAGTTTCATAGTCAGTTAAAGTTACAACACGAGTTAGTATCAGTACCAGTATTGTCACAGTTAGCCAAGTTACAACGTAAGTTAAAATCAGCATGGAACCTCGTTAACATCAGCATCTTCAATTAATGTCATAGTTAGCCAAGCTACAACGCAAGTTAGTACTGGTAGCCTCGTTGTACAGATCTTGTCTGTTAACTCTAATACTATTTCTTTAACAATGTTTTTTAAGAGACTATAATTGATATAGAACACCTAAGACACTTGTAGCACGTACCTTCCTTTCGAGCTGCTATAGATAGTCTAGGTGAGAACTATTTATCGAGTGAGAACTATGCATTGAACGCTCAAAGCCTTACCTTGCACTTGTGTGGGTATGCAGATGCAAGAAGGCAATGCTGCCCTTAAATAGGCAATCCTGGTTGCTTGCCGTATCATGCATGCAGTCATGTGAACTTGCTGCATGGATAGCCAATAGCATCCCTCCTGATGCATGCATGCACATCGGACAAAAGCTGTGGAGGCACTATGGCTGAGGCATCACATTTTTGAGAGCTACATCTTGCTTGTTGCTGCACCGTCCATGTAGTAATAAGTCAATGTCGAGCAATAGGCCACACATACAGTAAGTTTGTAGGAGGGATAGGCGGCTTGCTGGATGGATAGGCAGCGGTTTGCATCGAAACCGTATATTCTAAATCGAACGGTAGAAACAAATCACACTGACGTGGACATAACAGGAGGCCGCACAGATGGCGTGGCCTCATATTCCCCTGAGCACGCGCAGCCGATCCCGCCTCGCAGCCGATACCGAGCTCGGGCCCCGGGCTCGCACCCCACACACCAGGCTGGCCCCAAGCCCACCCCGAGCACCGTGGTCGCTGACCAGCGGGCCCCACCAGTGATCGCACGCGGACAGCCATAATTGCTTCTGCTGCGCGAGCCCACCTGTTAGTCCCCGTCGTCTTCTTCGTCGTCCAGCCGCTCGTGCTCTCTCTCTCTGTTCTCTCGATCTCTCTCAAGCCCTCTCTCTCTGTTACCTCTGTTCCGCGCCCATGCCGCCCGGTAGCGCTATGCCCGAGTTGGAGGAGGGCTTTCCAGCGGGATTAGCGGCGCGGCATGGGGTCAGTGCTTTGGCATGGCTTCGTTGGCGCCGCGCAGCGTGCCGGTTTAGGCCCTGCAGCAATCGCGCCTTGACTTAGTGCTAGGTTGCATCGACAGCCAGGAGATCTGAACCATACATTCTATATCCAGCGGTAGAAAGACATCCATCCACACTGTATAGCAACTACATTCATCGCTTGCCAACTACATTCATCAGTACTCAGATTAGCCAGGTGCATGACCTGGTACAACCTATCCAGGCTGCCCTCATGCGGCGATTCTGATAGCAAGACATCCATCCACACTGTATAACACTTCTCAAATTTACACACAACCTCACTGACCCACGTAACTACTAGGATGGTGGAAAAGGAATTGCCCTTGAGGATTTGATCTCTAGACTCTAATTTCCTTGCTGATAATAGCATGACATCACTTGTGCTTGGTGAATTCTTCCCCTTTGGTAGACAGAGCTTGACACTGTATTTATTTGGCATCTCAGAGCCTAGCTTCCTACCATAATAATGCACATCTATGCCTTCGGATATGGTAACCATGGCCGAGTCGATTTGATGAAAGATTTCCTCTAGCATTGAATTGCGAAATACTTCTTTATAGTGCTCGCAAGTTTGAAATTCCGTCGGGATTATCTCCACCTGTATACAATAGCATGACAACCTTGAGGTGGAGCATTCTGGCAGTTGCAAAATAAGGAGTGTTGCCTTGTTATCGTTACCTCAATAGAGGGCCGGTTGCGCTTCAAGATATCGTAGACCGACCATGATAGCACCTTTTGGACAAGAGTTTCGGTCTTGGACACTTGGCCAGCTTTGTTTGAGTGCAGCATTTTGATGCCGATGCAAGCTGCTAAGCAAAACAACTTATCATAAAATCGATTCGATAAAAATTGCTCCCATTGCTTTCTATTGTAGCAATTTGATGAGATGGTGGCAAGTTTTGAGGCTATATATGGCAGAATGCACAAAAGATGGAGTACTACCTAGCGCGCGCAAGCACAAACACACAAAAGAAAACAAAAAAAAGAACGGATAGGTCCTAATATCGCTATTATGCTACATTATTATTGCAACTAAGGCACTTACATGGAACGAATAAAAAAAAGACACCTACAACCCTCAAGGAACTTCAATATGGTCACAACAAAGGAACGATAAATTCCTAATTGCAACTGCATAACTTCAATATGGCATTGGTTTAAGACTCTTGGTAAAAGTTGAGCGGAAGAGAAGCTAAAGAGTTGAGATTTACCGGGCAGCCTCCCTCTGCAGCCAGAGGACGCCTCCTTCTGCAGCCTGCGGGGCACCGGCGGCGTCGACCTATCCAACCCTGGCGCGTGTGCCTGCGGTGGGCGGTGGCGGAGCCCCGCGGCGACCTCAACGAACGGCGGCCGGCGCAGTGGTTTCTCCCCTCTCCCGTCCGGCGTCGGGAATGTTCGGACGCCCGATACGTGGGGAATGTTCAGACAGCCAATATGTGGGGAATGTTCGGACAGCCGATACGTGGGGAGGGGAGTGTTCGGACACCCGAACGTGGGGAATTGGCTTACGGGGCCACTGGGCCTTGCGCCCTTGCCTCTTGTGGGCCGGCGTAGACGAGTAGCATTTAAATGGGCCAACTTGTGGTAACTGTCCAGCTTTGCATCTGTTCGTTGCGCATGCTAGTTTAGGAATTAGAACCTCGTATTAGGGTAAATCCATTTCCTAATGCATTCTTATCCTTCGCCACTTCTTTTTTCTTCGCTCTCTTCGATTCTCTGGTTTCATGCGATCGAGAGATGGCTAGGAGCACATCCAATAGCTCGAGAATCCCAAATGCTCCCGGAACCAATCGGTCACTCGAGAACGCATCAAAGAGCCCGGAGACCCGGAATGCTGTCGGGACCGGCCGGTCGCCAGGAAGGATTTCCGAGACCCGGTCGAACACTCAGAAGCACACCCCGGGTCCCGGGAATCAGAAATAATCCCGAGACCTATCGGTGCCCCAAAAGCACATCCGAGGGCCCAGGAGTTAACGGTCACGGATGCGCCCCGATGCATCTCCCGCCGCGTTCTTTCTCAAACAGAGCCTGGGCCGCCGCGTGTTCTGGAGCTGTTAACACCAGAATTTCGCATCATACTCGGAGAAGAAGGAACAAAACCGATGCGGAATCCAAGGCAAGATCGAGTCGGGACTCGATCCCGAGCCGCATTCCCGGGACCCGTTACTGAGACATTCCCGGGTCCGGCAGGCTCTACTCCCGGCCCCGGGTCTCGCCCCCTGGGCCCGGAACCCACAGGCTCGGTCCCGGGGCGTGTTCCCGGTGCACATCGTTGGGACATACTCGAGCCTGGGTCTCGCCCCCTATCCCGGGTGCATCTTCAACCGCGGCGAGGCCACTGCAATGGTGGTAGGGTTCTTCGACCGCGGCGAGGCCGCTGCAACGGTGGCAGGGTTCTTCGGCTGCGGCGAGCACCTCGTGGAGCCGATGACCGACGAGGAGTCCGAGGAAGACGACAGTCCTCTCCTGACACCGCCCGGGGTCCGGTCCGAGGAAGACGAGTGACCGCCCCCGGATGACGACATCTCCCGGCCTCCGCTCGTACTTGCGCTCTGATTTTACCTATCTTGTACAAAGAGAAACATTTGTATATGTATATAATCATGTTTACATTTTCGTACCTTTGCTTATTGTGTTGTTCCGGAAGTTGCTTATGTGTGCTGCTGTTGTTTTTTTTCTCGTTTTATTTATTTTTCTCTCTATCTTTTTTCTCTTCTCATGTGGTATGACGGAGTTGCCCCTAGCTCGTGCCCACGCCACGCCCGTGCCCTCGCTCGTGCCCGCGCCCACGCCCTCGCTCGCGCCCACGCCCGCTCGCTCGCGCCCGCGCCCACGCCCGCTCGCTCGCGCCCACGCCCACGCGCCTCCCGCTGACAGGCCGGGCCCACCTGCCAGCATCGTCTTCCTCCTCCATCCGAATCGGGCGGAGGGGAAAATCCCCCGGGGCCGTCTGATCCGGCACCGTCTCCCGCCTCCTCCCGTGCTCGCCTTTCACCGACTCCGGCCGCCGCTCGCGTTTCCCTGTGCAGAGACACGGCGGTGACTTCTAGACGGCGCTTCTCAGCGTCTCTCTCACGCAGCGCCGATTGCTTAGATCGATCCAATCGATCTGTAAAGAAAAACCAGGGGCAACTCCGTCATACCTTAAATAAAACCAGAAAAAGAGGATAAAGTGGCATGAAATAGGACAATTCGTACCCCAGGGGCAAAAATCAAAAGCCTTGCGGATTGGGTGGCAATTTCTGAAACGCGTGCGAATTTGATGGCATATAGTGAAATTTCCCGAGGAAGTAAAATGACAAAATCAGTCTGTCGCAGTCACAGCGCAAGGCAGCACGCATTAGCTCTGAGCGCCCCACGGGCGTCCTCCTTTTGCCGCCAGTGGCGGCGCCCCACCTCCTTCCTCAACATATACCCTCCCCCATTCTTTCTTCTTTCTTTTTTTCCCCTTTTCTCCTCTTTTTTTTTCTCCAGATCCAGATTCATTGAGTGTTTGCGCCCGGGGACTATTGAGGGCTGGAGGAAGGTTCGATGGACGACGCCAGAGGGTGCCGTGGAGGTGGCAAATGAAGGGTCGGCACACCTAGCCGGCGGCGCACCGCGAGGTGCTTCGGCTGGCTTTATTTTGGTCGACGGCACACCGCGAGACGTTCCTGACTTCCTGCTGGCTGGGTTAGCTGGCAACTCGAGTGTGCCATGCAGGTGGCCAGGTGGAGGAAGGACGGCGGCGGAGGCAACAACAGTGGGTGGGGGAGGACGAGAGAGCTCCCCCCATCGCCTCCCACCGCCACCCCCGCGGCTGTCGGATCGAGGGAGGAGGGGCGGAGTGAGGAGGCCGGCGCCGGCGAGAGGCATGGTTGCGTGGGTGTGGCGCCCGTGCGAGGGGAACGAGAACGGGCGAGGGGAACGTGCGATGATGGAGAGCTTTTTTGCTCCGTGCACGGAAGGGCGTGCGCAGGAGGCCGAGGGGCGGCGCCGCGGCGCCCCCTGCGGGCATGGTGTGAGGAGTGGGAGGGAAGGGTTTGGGGCGAGGGAAGCCTACTTTGCGAAAACATCCCTATAATTTTTCTGTTTATAGCGCTATCCCTATAAATGGAATTTTGTCTTCTTCATATTATATTTCATGAAAAGATATGGATCCTTGCCAAACAAAGACAATGTAGTGTCAGCTGATGGAAGGGCATATTCGATATTCTGTATATAGCCAAGGAGCCTTTTACAAAATAGCCAACAGTAGAAAGCGACGTGGACATCGCAAGAGGCCGCAAAAACGGCGCGGCCTTATATAGGCGATATTTCTGCACGTGTAGGTACTATTTGGGACATATAAAATATTTCAAACAAATTGTTGCGAGTCATTACGAGAGAGGGTGCCTGATTCATATTTCGATATCCTTATGTGGATGTCCAATTACAACGGATGTAAAACTTCCAAAGCTGCCTGAGAGGTTCCTCCGAAATACTCGTACAAACAGCAGTCTGGTCCTGCCAGTTCAATGCGGAAGACTCCTATGTTACCAACTTTTGCAGGTTCATCTACATCACTTACGATCCATGTGCCGACTACTCAATACCTTGAGAAAACGTTGCAGATGCATTCATGATCCATGTGAATTACACAAGCAATCTGGGACGGCACCTGGTCAAGCAATGTCAGACAGTATAGCACTCCTGAGGTTTCACACGGTACTGAAACATGTACACCTGTACTCACACTAAACAGGGCCAATAAAACCGCCATAATAACAGGTATAATGGATCGCAAAAGCTCAGCAACTAATAAGTAAACAAAGTAAGGATGAATAACTGAAAAACATTAGCAAACTTCAAACATTTGTGAGCTGCAAATTCGTGCTATGTACTCCGATGAAGCTGACAATGTCACACTCGTGTGTAAGTACGTTTCAGTGGACCATTATCTTTAAAAAAAAGATAATAGAAGGTTTATTAATCTTAGAAAATTAGACCGAGGTGATACGATTGTCCTAAGAACACTCTCGACCTCTGTATAACTAGGATGCACATAACCAGCTCATATGCAATCCCAAAGATAAAACATAATTGATTACAAGAAGAATTGAAGGATATCAATCCTAAGACTAGATTGTCACCTATGTCTTAGGTAAAATATTCCTTGACCACCCTCTCCTACCACTGACACGTCGCAACGACTAGTCCTGCAAATCAGGCTTTAAAGGATAGCCCATGTATGAAGCCAATGGGTAAGTAAAAAAATAACCTGTAAAAGAGAACATATGACATTACTTGAATAATAGACCAAACAGAATTTGCAAGACGGCATTCATAGAAAAGATGTCTAATTGTCTCCTCCTTGTGATAAAAACAACAATTCTTACTACCTTGCCAATTTCGTTTAGCTAAGTTATCCTTTATCAACACCGCTTCACGACATAAATACTAAAGAAAAATCTCGACTTTCAAAGGTATTCTAAGTTTCCAAAGGCCCTCATTTAAATTAGGATCATTAGTATGTCACAGAGAACTCCCCATTTGGGGTCAAGTTCCATCGAAATTCATCTTGCTCCTGACTTAGTTGTATATGAGCAATGCGTGGCAGTAAATTATTCCACACCACTAATTTTGATCCTATTAGGTCTCTTCTCCATGAAAGGTTTGGAGGTTTATTTTAAAAGACTTATGCAACAGTAGCTTGCTTATGCCTAACAATATTGTACAGACAAGGATACTGATCCTTCAAGGTTGCATTCCCCAACCATTTGTCTTCCCAAAATGTAATTTGGGAGCAGTCTGTGATAATAAAGGATCCAAAATAGAGAAAATCTCGTTTTACCTTCATAAGACTAGCCCAGAATTGAGAATCCTCAGCCTTCCTTTGAGCTTGTGAGAGGGGCTTATCACCTAAATACTTTTTACGGATCATTTATTGCCAAACACCGTCTATGGTTAGCAACTTAAATAGCCACTTACTAAGTAAGCCAATATTCTTTACATCGAGATTATGAATTCCTAAACCCCCTTATTTCTTGGGTCGGCACATTTTATCCCATTTAGCAAGACGATACTTCTTCTTTTAACCATCATTATGTCAGTACTAGAGCGAAAGTAGTCAATTTTTTTAAGTATCCCTCTTGGTATGGCAAAGAAAGATAATGTGTACATCGGGAGGCTACTAAGAACTGAATTAATCAATATCAATCGACCACCAGTGGATAGGAGTTTTCCTTTCCAACTATTGAGCTTCTTCTCAAAGTGTTCCACCACCCCTTTCCAATCTACATTTCTTAGTTTCCATTATAGGAATACCCAAATACCGAAAAGGAAATTGACCTGTGGAACAACAAAAAAAGCTCAGTGTATTGGTCCTCAAACACCTTAGCTTCCCCAAAGCAATACAATTCGCTTTTTTGAAAGTTGATCTTAAGACCCAAAAATTGTTTGAAAGCATAAAGCAATAACTTCAAGTTACAAGCTTTCTCTAGGTCATGATCCACAAAGAGAATTGTATCATCGGCATATTGCAAGATAAAGAGACCTCCATCAATTGAATGTGGAACAACTCCTGCAACTTGCCCACCATCTTTGGCTCTATTTATAGAAATAGCTGGCATGTCGGCTATAATATTGAATAAAATGGGTGATAGAGGGTCGCCTTGGCGTTCCCCTTTCTTAGTCTAAAAGAAATGGCCAACATCATCATTAACCTTTATTGCTACGCTTCCTCCAGAAATACAGGACTCTACCCAAGATATCCACTTGGGCGAGAAACCTTTCATACACAGAGTTTGTAACAAGAAAGGCCACTTGACTTTGTCATAGGCTTTCTCAAAATCAACTTTAAAATTCACCCCATTCAACTTCTTGTGATGCAATTCATGAACAGTTTCATGTAAGATGACGATCCCTTCAAGGATATTGCGTCCTCGCATGAAAGCTGTTTGTGAAGAGCTCACCACATGGGCTGCAATAGAGTTGATTTTGTTTGTTGCCACCTTGGTGAAAATTTTGAAGCTAACATTTAACAAACAAATTGGTCTATATTGTTGTATATGGTTTGCCTCTTAAACTTTCGGGAGGAGTGTAATTACCCCAAAATTGAGGCTAAAAAAAGGTAGGTCATCTGCATGGAGTTCACCAAATAGTTTCATCAAATCATCCTTGATGGTATCCCAGAAATTTTGATAGAACTCTACATGGAAACCATCTGGACCAAGAGCCTTCTTATGTTCCATTTGGAACACTGAATACCGAACTTCATCCTCTGAAAAGGGTGTAGTAAGGAATTCATTTTCTGCTTCCGTGACCTAGGATATATCCTCGAGTCTAGATTCAACTAGAGTCAGGGTAGTATCTTCAGCAAGTCCAAACAAGTTCTTGTAGAAATTGGTAATATAAGATTTAAGTTGTGCATTTCCCTCAATTTTTCCTTCTTCTTGATCAAGGACAAAAATCCCTTTTTTTCTATGTTTTCCATTGGCCACCATTTCATAATATTTGGTATTATTATCACCAAGGAGGACATCAGACACTTTCGCTCCTTGGTACCATTTTATCTCTTCTTCATGAAGAAGTTTTGCCAACTGATCTGTAGATTGAGCAAGTTGCTCTCTCCGAATCAGCTAAGTTGCATACGTCTGCTAGAGTGTCCAACACATCAATAGTATTTTGAAGGCTAGATTTCTCTTGCTTGTAAGATCCATTGATGTGAGATGCCCAACCCCTTAGATGGCTTCTCAAAGCACTCATCTCGTTATTCCATCTATGGACAGAATTGCTGTCCTTGACCGGCTTGTTCCAAATTTCCACGACCCGGTTATGGGAATCCTCACGTAAGAACCAACCCAATTCTAGTTTGAATTGCTTTCGTTCCCCGTGAAAGATGCCGATCTAGTGTCAAGTAACAACGGCGTGTAATCAGAAATGCCTCTGTCTAGAGCATGCACAGAAACTAGTGGATATTTCGATTCCCATTCCATCGTCATTGGAACTCTATCTAATTTCTCATACGTCGGATTTGGTAGGGAATTAACCCAAGTAAACTGTCTCCCGGTTAATGTAATTTCTCTAAGGTCAAAGCTGTCAATTACAGCATTGAAGAGAAAAGGCCCACGGTTATTAAAATTATTATTGTTTTTTCCATGGTATTCCTAATGATATTGAAACCACCACCTATTAGTGTGGGTAATGGGTTTTGTTGACAGGTGAGAACCAACTCCACCAGAAAACTGGCTTTGAAGTCATCTTGTGCCGGTCCATAAACCACCATAAGAATCTATTTAAATTTGTCCGCCTTATTGTCTAGATGAAATTTTACAAAAAAATTCCCCTTCGACAATCAGAGACAAATTTAGGACCGAAGCATTTGTCCCTAGGATTATCCCCCCGGACCTGCCTCGTGGAGGAAGGCAATGCCAAATGAAATATGCACCCCCAGTAAGCGGTTTAGGTTCGACATTGACATATCACTCTTCCTAGTCTCCAATAGTGCCACAAAATCTAAATTATTTTCTTTAATGCACTCAGCAATGTATCTATATTTAGCCAAGTTTGATAGACATCTGCTATTCCAGAAAAAGCCTTTCATGCGGACACTATTTAGGGGATTTGTATCGTCCTTTCTTCTTACCACTCGATTTAGATTTTCTAGCAGAAATCATCAAATCACAAATCTTGGTATTCAGGTCCGCCTCATCTAAACCAACGTCCGAGACTTCCCTAACCAAGTGAGCTAGTAGGGTACCGTCAGTTTCGGTATCCTCGTCATCACTGGTATCAAAAGGGTTGTCATCAACCATGATGTTTTGTGGAGCTCTTCTTTTCTACGGCTCACGCCTCACGGTACTACCACTAAAAATCCACTAGATAAGGCTTTATAGTTCAATGCAAGAAGCTCTCCCAAACATCACAAGATGGCACATTATCTCGGAGCTCTACCATTCTTGACTTGCCAAGGTCTTCTCCTAACCATACAATGGAGCAACAAAAAGGATCTGAGCGTTCCTGAATCTTTGCTGAAGTGCAGCACACCGTCTTAATTTACCGCAACGTGGGGTATATACTTAGGCAACCAGGAAAGCAAGACGGCTTTCTTCAGGAAATCATGTATGTAATTCATACTTTGCACCAAGTGCAATTCTGCATTTAATTTTTTCGTGCAATCTTTGTACTTGTATGTCATGGCCCAAGGCCAGGACGGGATAACCATCGCCGGGAGAATAGCCGGGCGGCGTCAGCTGCTAGGAATAAGAGGAATTTAGACAGGGGAGAAGCACACTAGGGAGGAATTAGATTAATTCTTCATTGCATAACTCTAAATAAATACAATCCCATCATCATATAGATGGCGAGATTAACATCTAAGTAACTAACTCGAAATTGTAACCAAGCCCCTCCCATGGGTTCTATACTTGATTCATAACTAGAAAGCTTCTCTGGTCCTTCACAAACCGGAGCTTAAAGTGCTGAAATCCAAAATGCTAAAACAGATCTTATCTCATCCCTTAATCTGCTGCTACAGTACCAGGGTACTATTCACATGTCAGTTGTTGGCTACATGGATCTTGGCCTCTCGGCCCAATGCCCATGATACTACACCCCTCCTTTTGAGCAGCTTGTCCTAGAGCTACAATACGATGTTGCCGACTCAGACGATTCCCTAAATAAGCCGAGCATGATTCAAGCCTTTTACATCTCGGTTTATTGTATTTTTTTCAAACTAAAAGGATAAATAAATCTACCAGAGGTAGCCATGCTATTCTTACATCGCGCGGTATAGGTGGGCCCCATCCAGAAGCACTCAAAGTAAGGGTAGGTCCACACCATGTTGCAAGCTAAAAAGCACATATGATATGGTTGCCAGAGTAGTTAGAAAATGGCACTTGAAGATTAGCTCCACCAGGCCAGCCCAAGGATACGGAATAGTTGGAGGATGCTTGTGTCATCAATTTCAGCCCAATTGGTGTCACTGTTGGTTGTTGCTGGCCGGGCCACTTGAAGATGGTGCGTTGTCTGGGGCGCAGGGGAGATGGATGGCAGTGAGGCATGAAGGCAACAAGTAGAGACGTCAGAGTTGATGTTGCAGTGGCTGGCTTTGTGATCACCTGGCTCACCGCCATCTCGTCAATATGACTCTCCTCCATCGTCACCTCCTGCTTTATACTCCTCTCCTCCTCCTTCGCCAACATCTCCTGTGACATGGCCGCCAATTCCTTCAGGTCAGCCCTCAACTCCTTAACGCCTACCCTCAACTCCTTGCTGATCTAGGAGGGCAGTGCCACTGGTGCGATGGAGCTACTGGTCAAGGCCAACGATGGCAACCCAAGCTGGATATCCATCCAACAACAGCCATCATAGATGGCACGGCCATGGATAGCTTTCCATGCATACTTCGCATCCGCACGAGATTGGAATTGAACTGATGCCTCCACACTTATTCTCATCCAGTGCATGTAGATCTTCTCCACTCCATAAGCATCAAACACTTGATGGAGCAGATCCTCCACCAAACACCAAGTTGTCATGGCCCAAGGCCATGATGGGATAACCACCACCGGAAGGATAGCTGAGCGGCGCCTGCTGCTAGGGATGAGGAGAATTTAGACGGGGGAGAAGAACATTGGGGAGAGAATGAGGGATTAGATTAATTCTTCATTGCTTAACTCGAATTGAATACAATCCCATCCTTAATCTGCTACTACAGTATCATGGGTACTGTTAACCCACCAGGAGTTGGCTCCACGGGCCTTGGCCTCTCAGCCCAATGCCCATGACGCTACATCTCTCCTTTTGAGATGCTCGTCCTCGAGCTGCAACATGATGTTGCCGACTCAGACTATTCCCTAAATAAAACCTAACATGACTCCAGCCTTTTACATCTCAGCTTATTGTATTATTGCAAACTAAAAGGATAAATAAATCTACTAGAAATAGCCATGCTATTCTTCCATCGTCTGGTGTAGGTGGGCCCCATCCAGAAGCAATCAAAGTAAGGGTAGGTCCATACCACGTTGCAAGTTGAAAAGCACATTCGATCTAGTTGCCAGGGTAGCTAGAAAATGGCACGTGCAGATTAGCAAAATGATTAGAATGCAAAGATATAAATTAAAAAATGGGCTAAAGTGTCTTTGGTCTTTAAACA
This sequence comes from Oryza meyeriana var. granulata, assembly GCA_003991445.1. NCBI lineage: Eukaryota > Viridiplantae > Streptophyta > Magnoliopsida > Poales > Poaceae > Oryza > Oryza meyeriana. Next base: position 34,395 of record RYFJ01001390.1, read on the forward strand.
AGTGCATTGACACTGAAACCTTGTGTCCAGAATTCTAGATAAGATAAATGGTGCCTTTTTCACGGCTTGAACCATAAAGCATGAAGTTATTTCAGAAGTCAATGGAAGCACAAACACTTCATGCCTTTAGTAGTCCACTCTTGATTCATACAATGAGGTTGTGATCGATGTTAATTGCTGCATATGCATACAACAAGTTGCAATCACTTCAAATACACATAGTCTCCATGCTTCTCAGTGTCAACTATGTTTGCTTCTCTTTTGTCGATTGTGTTGTATGTTCTCCAATTAGTGTCGACATCAACAACATGATTTCATGACATTGCTGATGAGACCATCTTGCTAGCATTCAAGGCAAGCCTAAGCAGCCAGAGTAGTGTGCTATCTTCATGGAACAAAAGCACTGATTTCTATCAGTAGCCAGGTTTGCTATGTAGCCTTAAACATAAGCACAAGGTCACAGTGCTTAATCTCTCTCCTTAGAGAGCCTTATTGGCAAAGCCCCTTCCATTAAAAACCTCACATTCATGAACGTTCCAGACCTCAGCCCGAACAAATTAAATGGTGAAATACCTTCATCGATTGGCCGTCTATATTCGATTACAACTTCTTGATTTGTCCAACTACTCAGTTTATGACGACATCAACTTTGACTTGAAGAACTGCACTAGTCTTTAGGGCATCAATCTTGACCCAAACTACCTTATTGGAGAAATCTCTGTTTGGCTAGGAGGCCTACCTCTCAAGTTCATACACCTGAACAAGAACAACTTCACTGGATCCATCCCGACCTCCCTTGCCAACCTCACATTGCTGCAAGAAATCTATTTTGCTAGAAATCAACTTGAGGGTACCATCCCTAATGTTGTTGGCAGACTGAGTATAGTCTCAAGATCATTGATCTAGTTGAAATCCACCTCTCGGACATGATCCCTACAAGCTTATTTAATATTTCCTCGCTAACTCGATTCATGGTGACAATGAACCAACTGCATGATGTGCTCCTTCACAGATTTAGGGTGACTATCTTTGGCCTCGTTCCATGAACCCTCCCCAAGACATGAAAATTGAAGTGAGACTACGGGTCACTGCAAGTCTAAGACATCTTAGAGTGCAATATGCTCAAAGAAATATGTAGATCAGTTAGTACAAACTTGACTACGATTGAGAAAATGAGGTGTCTACTCGTTCTCCTCGGCATCATCATCATCTTCACCACCTCCATCCTAATTCTCTTCTTCATCTTCATCTTCATCATCCCCGTCATGATCATTCTCCTCATCATAGTCTAGCGACAACTAAAATCAAAAGCTTAAACAAATATTACAAGATAAAAAAACAAGAATACACATAGTTGTTTCCAAATTAAACCAACATACATTATCTAATGAAGTAGCCATGAAGTTTCTAACATCCTCCAGACAAACAGCATACCCAAATTTGTTATCCTCCATCACGCCCTCCCTTGCCAACCTCACATCACAACTTGAGGGCACCATCCCTAATGGTGTTAGCAGACTGAGTAGTCTCAAGATCATTGATATGGTTGAAAACCACCTCTCAGGCATGATCCCTACAAGCCTCTTTAATATTTCCTCTATTCATGGTGACCATGAACCAGGCAACTAGCTATACGATCCCCCCCCCCCCTCCCCCCGCGCAGGATTTCTGGTGACTATCTCTGGCCTTGTGCAATAAACCCTCATCAAGACCTTAGAATTGAACTGAAACTATGGGTCACTATAGGTCTTCGACATGTTGGAGTACAATATACTCAAATAAATATGCAGATCAGTTAGTACAAACTTGACTATCATTGAGAAAATGAGGCATGTACCCATTCTCCTCGTCATCTTCACCACCTCCATCCTAATCCTCCTCAACATCATCTTCTTCGTCCCCATCATGATCATCCTCATCATAGTCCGGTGACAGGTAAAATGAAAAACTTATATATTGCGAGGTAAAAACATGAATATGCATAGTTGTTTCCAAATTGTACCAACTTATATTATCCAATGCAGTAGCTAGGAAGTTCCTAACATACTCAGACAAATAGCATAGCTAAATTTATTATCCTCCATCAACGCATGGTATACACCAACGCCACTATAGTCACCATTCAAGATGTGGCTTCTAGAAATTCCATCAGCACAATCAAACTGCCATTACTTGTGCATCATAATATGTTCTCAATAGTTCTGAAACTTTCTGATCAAGGTCAACCTCCTTAAGGTGTGCCTTTGCATATGACACCAAAGTTGAATGCCATATTGAGTTCTTATGGAAAAAAGCATTGATTTCTATCAGTGTCCAGGTGTGCTTTAAGCCTTAAGCATGAGCATAGGGTCATAGCGCTTAATCTCTCCTCAGAGAACCTTGCTGGCACAATCCCCCCTTTCGTTGGGAACTTCACATTCTTGAATATTCTAGATGATGGAGCAAAGGGGATCAATTTGGGGAAAAGGAGTTGATGTCGGCGGTCTGACTACAACTACCACAGGGGCGTTGTGCCTTAGCAACAAGTACACCAACTCCAGATTGTTGCTGTTCTTGCCAAGAACAACCTCGAACTTGCTAGAAAAACTTGACAAGCAAATAGTTCACAGACCTTACAAAAAGAAGAATCTGATACACACAAATTTGGGGTTCTGAATCAAGTATTTGAGTATCTAGTGAACACACACAAGTGCAAATGGCAGCTGCTGGGGGTTTATATAGGTGGAAAAAGACAAGGAGGGGTGGTGGAAGCAAACCTTAGTCCTATGCACCCCTAATAGGCTCTACTGGATACAAGGCCCACGACCAAGTTGCTGGTCTGAACATTCTTTCGAATGTTGTGAGCGGCTCCGTTCGAACCTGATGGGAAGGCTAGACGCATCTGAAAGTAGACGATGAGATCTTTCCAACAAGTACTCATTTGCCCCATTTCCCTCTAGACTACAAAGTTTCGACTGATTCAAAATGGCACTGCTTAGAGGTCCGAACAGGTGGTCCCATCTTCTAGTTCGAGATCCTCTTTTCTTCAATAGAAGCCTCTCCTCTTGTGATGCATTGCCAAAGTGACTTTCGATTACTTGCCTCGCCTTTAACATCCTTGGTAGAAATCCAGAAAGTGTTGCACCCTTACGTTGGTTAGCATACCGAAGTACACAAAATAGCAACCTACAAGCACCCACTTCAACTCTCCCCACCAACCTGGCTTGTTAAGCAGTCATAAGTGTAAGCATAGTCTACCTCCACACTCCACTTACTGTTGGTCCACTCTTCCAACACCATCCACTCTTTAAACTTATCATTTCGTTCCAAAAACTTTGTAAACTAATAAAAAACAATGCCAAACCTTGTGGCATTAGGTCAGATGAACTCCCCACCTATCTTCTCTCTCATTTCAACATGGAGCCTGTGAAGACAATAAAATGCATTAGATATAATTAAAGTGGGCATGTACATTTTAATGCATGTTGTTAAGAACTCATATAATTGCTCACATGTTATGGTTATAGGAGAATTTACATATCATTTTTACACTAGACACTACCTGGTGAACAAGGGATAAATTCTCAATGTCCTTCAACATTAAGTTGACGGCATCAGCTGCACATGGCTGCCATCCAATGTGCAGATGGTCTTCTATCAACACCTCGCAAGCCTTCTTGTAGTTAGAGGCAACGTCCGTCACAAGTTGCACTACATTCTCGAGTGTCGATATCAGTAACTACCTTTCTAACGGAATCATGCAAAAACTCTGAATTTTGCTTGCGACTAGTTGCATAAATAGATTTGTAGAAACACATTTGACCACTAGTGTAAATCATGAAGTTAATAATGCTCATCATGCTACGTTTTATCCATGAATCGCACATAACCGTACCTTCATAATCTTTCCAAGTAGTCCTGAATCCATCCATATTTTTCAACTCATCATAGTTTACCGAAAGGCAAGTGCCATCTATTTGTAGGCCAAAAGGCAGGTGCACCCCCTTACCAAGATCCTGATTCAACTTTATAGCATCTCTAAAGTAAGGACAATCAACCTTTCTACTAGGAATATTATTAGCACAAAGGAATTTCACCCAAGCCCTCCCAAGTAATGAAGCTGCATCCTTGTTCAACATAGTGTCCAACCATTGTTGCATGGGTGACTGACTGCTCCCAAGTAATGGCATGCAGTAGCAGGTGGATACTATGCTAAACAAGTAAGTAGGTTCATGGGATGGTTTGGGCAAAATTCATTCGTGTTAATGATATTCCTAGTAGGATGGTTGACTGTCCTTACTTTAGAGTTGCTATAAAGTAGACTCAGGAGCTTGGAAAGGGGTGCACCTACCTTCTAGCATATAAATAGATGACACTTTTCTTTAGGCAAATTATGAGCAGTTGAATCAAGCAATGGATGAATTCATGACTAGATGGAAAGATTATGCAGTTACAGTTATGTGTGGTTCATGGATAGGACCTTGCATGGTCAGCATTATTAACTTCATGATCTACTCCAATGGTTGAATGTATTTTCACAATCTGTGGATGCAACTAGTCAGAGTTAGTGTATGACTGCATAGGAGAGGGAGTTGTTAATGATATTTGCGCCGAGAGTTTAGTGCAACTTGCGATAGATAACGGCTTCACTCCAACTACAAGAAGGCTTTTTAGGCACTGTTACATGAGCATCCACACATTGTATAGCAGCCATGTGCAATTCATACTGTCAACTTAATGTTGGAGGACATTGTTAGTTTCTTTTGTTCACCAGGTAGTGTCCAGTGCCAAAAAGACATACAAATATTTCTATAACCATAACAGGTGAGCAATTACACCAATTTTTTACAACCTGCATTAAAATGTATATGCCCCTTTAACTATATCTAATGCATTTTATTGTCTTTACAGGCTCCATACTCAAATGAGAGAAAAGATAGGTGGAGAGTTGATCCGACCTAATGCCACAAGGTTCAGCACTATTTTTGTCTTAAAAAATTTGTGATACCTAAAAGATAAGTTCAAAGAGTGCATGGTGTCAAAAGAGTCGACCAAAAGTGAGTGGAGTGTGAAAGAAAACTATGTTTACACGTATGACTGCTTGACACGTCAGAGTTGGTGGGAAGGGTTGAAGCAGGTGCTAGATGCTTGCTGACTGCTATTTTGGGTATTTCAGTATGCCAACCAACATTTTCTAGATTTCTGCTAAGGATGTTATAAAGGCGAGACAAGAAACTAAAAGCCAATTTGGCAATGCGTCACAAGAGAAACTTCTATTGAAGAAGATCAATAAGAGGATCTCGAATTTGCTTGCCAATGGCTTCAGGCATGCCGGTTTGTCATTTTCCATTTTTGTTGTCATGCAATTCTTATTAGTATTGTGTAGCTGGTCCTTATTTTTGATTTCCACTATCTTATTTTTGTAGCTGGTGCACTTCATCCCGATGCCACTACAAAATATGGTAATATTGCTACCCATCCAGAATATGTGAAAGTAGTAACACTAGTGTTACAAAAGATTGCAAAAAATCCTAAGGAGGCAGAGACAACAATAGTGCAAGTATTTCAATTAGGAGAATTGTGTCCGAATGAATGTCCTCCAGTGGTGGTGATTGAAACTGCAGCACATTCGCATTGGTACACAAATGTGAGAAACTGACTCAATTATGAAAAGGTACACAAGGTGGTATTTGTGCACTACCACTACCATCGAAAGTTGTGACTCCAACAATTTGAGATGGAACCGATCCAATGAGAGGAGGGAGGAGGCTGATCCTTCTTGAGTGCTGATGCATGTGACTCTTTACGATGAAGGAAACCAATCATGGAGTGGCTGTCGAGTGCTAGAAGTGAGTCTACTCCAATACTTGATCAGGAAGAGACTCGTGAAGAGATTGACGAAATTGAGCAGGATCACCACTTACCTACCAATGTAGTAATTGATAATGTGCTCATCGACATGTCGGGTGAGAGATTCATTGAGAGCCCCATAAATACCTGGGCAATAGTGAAAGCACCCTAAACATGGGAAAGAGAAGTATTGTAGATAGAAGGGGAGGATGTTGTGAGTAGTGATGACACATGTATCGATTCTCACGGTAGCCTTGAATAGCAAGTGATGGCAGCCATGAGGATTAGAATGATGGTGTGAATAAACTTTTTTCATGCTAGACCTGGGTATAAATAACATAATTTTTTCCGAAAAAATGTAATTTTGGAAATTGCAGTATTTCTCTACTCCCAATAGAAATGTGCAAACCGATATATAGAACCCTGGTTACATCTAGATGCTCATGCATCACAACAACTGCAAGTTTTGACACTGATGTAGAGATTGAATGTTGCCAATGTTGTTGCTGATGAACTAGAGTATTTGCACAACAACTGTGATTCACCCATAGTTCACTGTGACTTTAAGTCAAGTAACAAACATTCTTCTCGACGAAAATTTAGTTGCTCGTGTTGGGGACTTCAACCTTGCAACGATTCTTTGCCGATTCAGAAGGTGAACAACAGATTAATTCAAAAGGCTCTACATCAATACAAGGAACGATTGGCTATGTCTCTCCAGGTAACTCACACGATTGGCTATGTCTCTCCAGGTAACTCACTTTCTCTAATATTTCGTAAAAGAAATTGCATGCCAATTTGCCAAATAAGTAGTTTTGTATGTGCAGCATAGAATATGGGGAAGGTGGTCTACGCACAGCTTCGGAGTTGTCATGCTCGAGCTGTACCTTGCAGAAGCATGATGAAAACGCATTCCCATGGATGCTTATGAAGATTGTTGACCCAGTTCTATTGTCTATTTAAGAAGTTTATGCAAAGTAATTTGCAAGGTGGAAGCAACACAACAGAACATATGAGCAATGCCATGTCGTCTGTCATGAAAATAGCACTTTCATGCAGCAGACAGGCACCGGTAGAGAGAATGAGCATCAGAGATGCAGTAGCAGATTTGAGCAGGGTAAGGGATAGCCATGTAAGAAGAATACAAAATGAGGAGCATCTATAACTGTGCAGTGATATCACTAATCAAGGCAGTGCTTGACAAAAAATAGAACACACGTTGCAATGGGACTTCGGCATCTGTTTTCCTACTCTACAAGATGAAATGAAATTTCATCTCAATAATATTGGTCCAGCACATGGAGCAAAAACAAAAGTGAATTTGGATTTAACCTTGCCAGATTTGTTATTTATTAAAATTGTATGCAGATCAATCTTTATTCATGCATTTTGTGATGTTATTTTCCTTTTTCTCACTACCATGGACTTATGAGTTTGACAGACCATGTGACCATGCTACCTAGGATCTACAGGCAAAATGGGTGACTGCAATGCTAGAAGCGTTATTTGTCTTGATTATGGAGAACTTGAGCACGTTGTGGACAGCAAATAATTGAGGACATGATGGCTCTACTGCCCCGACTGCATATTGTTTCAATTTGTAAACACAGAAGAAATTGTTTTTGTGTGCTTACATATTTATGCATTTTATTATGGCTAATAATAAAAAAGGCTAAATATAAGCTGTTTTGAGGAGTTCAATGGACATCCGGTGATGGAAATTTTAGTTGTAGAGCAGATGAAAAAGGGAATATTTTTCGTTGGAGGCAAAACATCATATTGGATTGGAAACAAAGCAAAAATGAATTTGCAAAATGATTATGTTTACTCACCATACTGCATTGCCTCTCCACCAGGAGGTAATCATGTTATCATCTCACTTTCAGCATCTGCCCTCGATGCCCTTCCTTGATACATTTAGAATCGAACTCTGATATTCCTGTTTTGGAGAAAAGGTAATATAGATGTGTACTATAAAGGAGTAAATTTGCAATTTAGAAGAGGGGACATTACCCATCATAACCCTATGAAGTACTAGCTTAGCTTATAATTTTTTTCCCCTTCCTTCTCAGAAGTTCACATGCCAACCAAATTATCCATCATCTATAATTGTGATGTTAAGCTGCAAAATAATATGTAATAAATAGTGGCTCGACAGAAGAAATAGTGCAATGAAGGGTCTTGCAGGTGAAGTTATCCTTCCTAGTTATATTATCTTGCCAGAAGGATTCATTATGTGCTTTGAACTTTTGATATTTACTTTCATCGAAAACGTACACCAATTTTCTTTGGAAACCCAATGTTTCTTTCTGAGACGCCATTTATTAACTTTCTAATCGTAGCATTCAAAATTCAGCCAATAAAAATAACAAACAGATCAAAGTACAGCCTCATTAACCATAGTATGTTGTCTTTCTAGTTACAAAACCAATTTCAGGCAATCAATGACATAATTGCCGCAAGCTTTGTCCTTTGGAAAAAAAAAAGATTGATTCAAACTTTGCCATACTCAAGTCTACGAGTGCTACATACAACTCAGGTCACAGTGTGTCTTGTCTAGAAAAAAGAATGCTCACCATGTTCCAACAATTCATGCTCATCGGTATGGTTAGTCCAAACATGAGTTTATTGTTGCGACTAGCTTCACTCTCTAACAAGAAAGTATGGACCTCAAAGCACTTGAAGGGGTTAAGTAGTAGTCATCCGCGCTAGACTGATGTTTTACAATTAGTGCAAGAAAGTGATGTACAAGCATAGAAGCACCTCTCATAATGGCAAAACCATAAACCAAGGAATCAATATTCTCCAAACTCATACACATCGGAATTACATGAACTCCTATTGCCTTGTTCGAGCTAGCCGGCAAACCAAGTTAAAATACAGACAAGTAAAACCAAATATTCATTCCACATTATTCGTATAGTGAACAAAATTGTTTTTGTCTAGTTTCTCCCCTATTCTGCTGCAACAGAATATTGCGTATTCCAGCAGGAAGATGTACCAGGTCAGCCTCGAATTCAACTATAAGTTTCTCATTTCAACTTTCAGGTAGGGATTCCCTAAAACCATACGCTATTAACCTCTAATTTGCATAAATTACTTGTAGAATTTTGGTACGAAACTTGTTTTCTTAACCAGGGTGAAGAAAACGTATTACAAAACTAACGGGCGCTGCGCATAGCATACTCACGGATCAGATCAACCGAGAAGCCGAGCTGACCACGGCACGACGAGACGACCAGGGCGCGGGCGGTGACGCCGCCGGAGGATGTGGCGGGGCTTCATGCAGCCCGAAGCGCCGCCGGCTGTTACTGGAGGCGGCGCCGGCGGGATCGAGCAGTGGCGGTGTCGAGTGGGGGTGGGGCTGGTGCGTCCGGACGGCCGGCCGGCGAGCACAGCGGACGACGGAGCAGGGGCGGTTGCGCCCGCGGCGGCGGCGCTCACGGGCTCGGCGGTGGCCGCGACGAGTGGATGGAGGTGCCGTATGGCCGTCAGATGAGGAATGGACGCCGTGCATTTTGCCGGATTCGGAATAAGGGCCAGGATGGGCCGACAAAAAGCAAATTATAACTTTTTTGGCGCTTGCAAATTGTTTTCCATGATAATATTACTGCTTCTAGAAAACAATAGAAAATTACACGAAACTTTTTTCTATGTAAAGATACACATGCGCACATATTAATATGCATGCACATCACACATCTATAAAACATCCTACAAATATTATAATTCCTTTCTAAATAATATAAAAGTAACATTATTGCACAACTGCAAAGCGAGAGCACCTTTGAAATGCACCAGTCCCGCATGAATAATATAGGAGTTAGTTTTAATTTCTATAAAATTTCTTCATTTCAAAGGAGACATGAGTCTTATGGCTTATTGCTACTGCCTTGTTTTTTAACACTTTTCAAACTACTTTTGCAAAACTTTCTGTGTAGAAATTTCTTTTAAAAAAATAAAATAAATATATTTTTCAATTTTATAGTTAATACTTAATTATCATGCGTGCCACTAATAAGCTAAGCCAAAAAGCTCTTAATAACGGTGCCTTAGGCTTAACGCATGATTTTTTTTTAGAAATTCTATGGTAATAAGTAACAGTCTGCGACTTGAGTCAGCTCATCTGGTTTGGTTATTTATGGTGTCCATATAGATTTAAGTTCTACGGTTGGCACAGGTTCTTGTATTTACGGTTAATTATTTTTTAGTGATAGATAACGTATCCATCAACAATAAGACGCTTATAGTAACTTCGTTAATTTTATAATATATGTCGGCTCAGTTTCTTAAAGGTTTTTATAGGGATAGAGTATGTATGTGTGCGTGTTTATAAAAGTAAGGGTACGCACGTCCATATGATTGTGTTGCGTTTGTAATTGTGTTTAAAAAAAAGACAGCGATGAGTATCAGTCCCCATAAAATTTCTAAAAGATCCTCCATTTCAAAGGAAGCCTGGTATATAATAAATTAATAGACATCAATAATTTTCTATTTTCTGGATGGCCAACCCAGCATATATACCATCAATCTCTCATATTATACGACTATATCAAACAAGTGATCCGATTTTGTTCAATATACATCACGTTGCAAAAAAAAAAGCTGATAATGAAGACATTATTGAAACAACTAGCCAATCAATAAAATCCAAATTAGAAAATCTCCAATTTTGTACAATATACATCACGCTGCAAAAAAAAAAAGCTAAGAATAAAACATTGTCTGAAACAACTAGCCAATCAACATAATCCAAATTAGAAAGTCTCCAACCAAAGCCCATCCAACCCAACCGTATCAGCATCACACCCGTGCTTGATCTCCTAACCACGTCGCAAACTGAAACTCGTATCCCGATTAGCAATAAAAAAAAAGCGTAACGCAAGTAACTGCGCCATCACTGACCCTTATTATTAATTAAACCCCCTACTAATTATAATTAACTCCAATTAACTAATCCCCACTCCCTCCCTTCCCATCCGATCCCCACGGTCCATCCGAGATCCGACGGTGGATACACGCCCCACCGACCCCACCAAACCCACCCGTACACGCCGCCACAGAAGATCCGGCCACACCTAATCCACTACCGCCCCTCTCGCCTTTAAAATACGTGGGCCCCACTAAACGTCGCTTAAAACCGAAGCAAACTAACCGAAAAACGAGAGAAAATAAAACGAGAAAAAAAAAGCCGAATAGTCGAGAAGCTTTCGCGAAGAAATGGGCAAGGGCAAGGTGCACCCATCGCCGTCGCCGGCGGCGGCGGATGGGGATACGGCGGAGGCGGTGCTGATGAAGGTGCTGCCCGTGGCGGTGCTGGCCATGGCGGCGCCGCTCGGGGCGGAGGGGAAGGAGGTGCTCGCGTACCTCGTGCTCGCGTCGCTGCGGTCGTCGCCGGCGAGGTGGGGGGAGGAGGAGGGGGAGGGGAAAGGAGGGGGAGGGAGTGGGAGGGTGGTGGTCCACCCGCCGGAGCTTGGGTGCGGCTGCTTCGGGTGCTACACGGCGTACTGGTCAAGATGGGACGGGTCGCCGGAGCGCGACCGCGATGCGATCCACCGCGCCATCGAGGCGTTCGAGGAACACCTCGCCCGCAAGGAGGAGGAGGGCAAGGGCTCCGGCCGCCGCCGCAAGAAGCTGGGGAAGGACAAGGACAAGGGCCGCCCGCCGCCGCCGCTCAACTGTCCCCGCCGCCGCCCGCCGCCGGCCGTTGTTCCCGAGCACGAGGAAACCTCCACCGCCGCCGCCGCCGGCTCACCACTAAAGGAGGTTGTCGGCGGGGAGGAAGAGGAAGGGAAGACCACCGCCGCCGGCGACGGCGACGGCGACGGCGTGGTGGAGGAGGAGCGTAGGCGGCGGGGGTGGGGCGCTGTGGCCGGCGTGCTCAGCTGGAGGGGGTGGAACCTGTGGGGGCCCCACTAGTCGATGAGACTACGTAGCCGCAACCAATGTCCTTCAGTTAGGTCATTTCTGCTTTTAGTTGGTGAGGTTTACATGCATTTTTCTCTGTGGGGTTTTAGGTTGATTAGGAGATGCTCAATACATGCTTAGTCAGCCAAATTAGCAAATTAGCATGATGATGATAGCAATAATGATCATATGTTGCATGTGGCGATCATGTGTTTGGTTTGCCTTGTGTAAATATGTCAATCTAGTGTGTAAATATGTGTAGCATGTGCAACCAATGTGAATATCCAGTAGTACTATTAATTGCCTCTGTTTACTTTATCCAAACATTTTTTTTGGTCAGCACCTGAGGATGAGCTTACCCCATTCGAACCAAACAATTCAATGATCCACCTTGAAACTGTACCGATTTCTTTGAAATTTCTGCCGCGTTGTAACTAGGCATACATACATCTTTGGTAGTCTTCTTTCAGCTAGTCCTCCCAATTTTAGTTAGGCATACATTCTTGGTCATATGCAGCAGTCCCAAATTTTATTTGAGAAATTGAGAAGATCGATTGGTCCGAATTCGGAGCTATGATAATCATCATCAGGGATCAGGCTGTTAACTGTCCCGGGTTATCTGGGAAACCTTTGGTGATAATCTCTTTCTTGTTTCGGTTGATTGTTAGATAGTCATCATCAAGGATCAGGCTGTTAACTGTCTCAGGTTATCTTGGAAGCCCTTTTGTGGTGGTCTCTTTTTGTGGTGATCTCTTTTTGTGGCGATCTCTTTCTTGTTTTGGTTGATTAGTTAAGACCTAATTGGATACTCTTAGTACTTGTATGGTAGTGCTAGTGCATGAGAATAATGTGAGAGATGCTCTTTGCTTGGGAGCTAAGCACAAAGAGGAATTTCACTTTCATGTCTTCTTGGCACTTGCTGGGGTGTTGTGTGGTACTCTGCCTACCGTCATTGCTTGCATCAATGGATGGATGGATGGATGCCTTTTTTTTCTGGTGCTTATTCGCCGCCCATTAATTTCTCTGTGGCACCGTCCAAATGGAATTTGTTGTTCTTCAGACCGGCAGGTTTGTACCTGTAGCCTCAGTTTTTTTGTTGGCTTGTATCACCGCCGCTTTTTAAGTACAGTAGTTTGGCAGCGTTGGCTAAACTATATGTAGTTTGAATTTTAGTTTCTAATGCAAAACTATACGTAAACTGAATTTTTGATTGATTTTAATGGGAGGTTGTGTGAAAGGCTCCGATTTATGTTGGTTTGTTTGGATTGCTAGACACGGATGGGCTTGGATCGGCCCATCGACAATCCTAATTTAGTTTGTTTAATTGAACTAGAGCAGCCGGTCACGGATCGACCCACGCCAGTTCCTATTTCTATATTGTGATTTTTGACCAACTTGTGTGCTCGTCAGTCATCTCGTGTGGATTTTTGTACTCCCAACATTTTCGCACACCGAGCAGTACAACAGCACTGCGGAACGGTTGGCCCAGGCCACGGGAGACAGTCGCACAGTTGGAATGGGCTTTGGGCCCAAAAAGCCCACTTGAATTTATGCACCCAGCCCGATAATAAATGCGACGAAGGGTATTTGCACTGTCAACTGCCACGATCAGTTTAAGTTTGTGAAAATTTTTTCCCAGTGCAAACGTAACAGCACATATACGTGTGCGCACATATATATATATATATATATATATATCTTACTTTTATAAGTATTTTTGAAAGACTGAGCTGACGTATCTTGAAAGATCGAGGAAATACCAATGAATTATGGTACAAACATCGGAAGAACAAGATAGTAGTTTCTGCGCAAAATACGTACTTTAGAGCATATATTTTCCTTTTTTTTGAGGGGACTTTAGAGATATATTAGTGCTTACCTATGTGCAACCTTTCCTCCGGCACTTCACTGACAAAATAATACTGTATCACCCACATACATACGATGCATGCGCGCGTGGATACGTACGTGTATACATCTAGGTACGTGCACGCATCACGTACGGATGACATGAAATTAAAGTACAAAGTACGTACGTATATATACATAGTATAATTTATTTACTGTACGCACAAAAAAAGAAAAGGAAACTAATTAAAGAAATGAGGAAGAAGAGGAGAAGCATAATTGTAGCCGTGGCGTGCTCAGATTCTGTTCTCTGTGCTCGATCGGTACGAAGTGAACACTAGAACAGGATGGTGGATCGCGAGAACATGGGCTACGGACGACTCTGACAGAGCACAATTTGGACTGTTCAATCAAGCAATTAGTATATAGCCGGTGTATAAAACTATATACTGCTACGCTCTGTTCAAAATATAATTAGTTTTAGATTATTGACTAAGATTAAAGTAAAAAATGGTTATAATTGTTTATGATGAAAAATAGATAGACAAATTAAATGATGGTTGTAATTGGTTGGGTTAAATAGATAGATAAAAGAATGTTTATATTATGGAATATATTTTAAATCCTAAAAATGCTTTTTATATTTTGGAATGGAGAGCAGGTATCACCAGCCGACGTGACGATAAAAAATTATGCTATCTACGACTTCCGACTACGAGCCCTTAAAACGTTGGTTTTTCTGCCATATGACTACGAGCTAGCTGCATGCATATATGCATCTCGATGAAGGAGATCGGCTATAGCATACACAGCTCCTTTCGTCCCTAACTTCCCTGCTATTATTTTGTGAAAAATTAAGATTGACTTGCATCTTTAGCCCTCTTTTGTTAACACAGAGACATCTTTAGGCATTCTTTTTTTTCACTTTAAACCACTTTTCTTTCCATTTGCTTTATCTTTGACCCTATTTTGCCCTTTTTTTTCGTTTGAGTCTAGACGCATCACGAGTCCTAGCAGTAGCAGTACCACCACGATAATAGTGATGGACGTGGAAGGAAAATTGTTGGAGTCAAGCTACAACCGAAGGCCTGTCTCGCGACGATGCTAAGGTCGTGGCTAGCGGCCGAAGCCAGCCGCACTGGATGAAAGCCATGGCAGGTGGGCGAAAGCCCAGAGGGCCGAAGATGGCGGAGGACGGGCGGAATGGACCATAGTGTGGGAGAGCCACAAGGCAGACAGGGGAGCCCAGTAAGGTATCCGATGCCCACCAACGTAAGTCCAGCCTAGAAGACAGGAGGCCCACTAGGGAGCGACCTGCCTAGGGGACCAATACGACTCATGTAGAGTGTTGTTTAGGAAAGGACATGTGTACCCCCATTCATGTCCCTATCTAAGGGCTAGAATGCAGTACCACGTGTAAATGAAACCCTAAGACCTGCAATTGAAACTCTAAGCTTATAAATAAACCTTCAGGGTACTGTAATAGGAGAGTTTTTGAGATTCAATACATAAATTTAATTTCTTTGTCCACACTTAAAAACCACTGTTGTTTTCATCAACAATAGTTAGCACCGTCCGTGGGGAACCCACCCCATGTAAAGAGAAGCCAAAGAGAGCAATGCCTCTGTCACACCCTGAGTTTAGCCACACTAAATATTACCTGTGAAAAATACTCAAGAAAATAAATTTTAATAAGGCCAGAGGAATTAATTGATGGTGTAAAATGCAAGATAATAAATTATCGTGGCCGGGAATATTTTTCTTGTATTCTCTGTGCCAAAATACATTAACTGGATTTTTAGTGGAATTTTCAGAGCACAGGAACTATTTTTAATAAATCAAATACGCTTATCGGAATTTAAATCATCCTGGAAATCTTTTTTCTTTTCTTTTCCCTTCTGTTTTCTCTGTTTCCTCTTTTTCTCCATCGCTGGGCCGCCGGCCCAGCACTGTGCCGCAGGCCGGTGCCCCTCCCCAGCCTCGACCTCCTCGCGCCCGTGCCCCGCGGCTGCGCCCTCGCCCCCGCGCCCGCGCCAGTGCCCGTGCCCACGCCCTCGCACCCGCGCCCCCGCTCCCGTGCCCGCGCCCTCGCTCGCACCCACGCCCACGCACCCGCTGAAAGGCCGGGCCCGCCTGTCGCATCATCTTCCTCCTCCGTCCGAATCGGGCGGAGGGGAAATTCCCTGGAGCCGTCCGATCCGGCGCCGCCTCCCGCCTCATCCCGCGCTCTTCACTCGTTCAAACGGTCGCGGACCGAGTCCGCCCCACTCCCCCGAGTTCTCCGGCGTCCACGTCCCCTCTCTCCTGAGAATCTCGCACACGATACCCATGCCGCCATCCACTCTCCCGTGCGCGATTGGAGCCGTTCGGCCTCGATCTCTCCCGACCGACTGTATAAAAACCACCTCCACCCTCTCCTCCATCTTTTCCCCAACACGCCGAGCTTTCCAGTGCCCCAGAACCCCGTCGCCACCGCACACCCGAGCTCCACCGTTTTTCGCCGCCTCCGGCCGCCGCTCGCCGCCGTTCCGGACGCCGCCAGGCCACTCCGCCACCGCCAGCACCTCCACCGCGCCGCGTCGCTCTCGGCCGCCACTCCGTGGAAGCCGAAGCTCGCCGGACCGCCTCGCCCGCGCACACGGTGAGTATCGGCCCTCCGCCTCCTTTCCGGCCGGTGATTCCCGCCGCGCCGCGTCTCCATTCTTCGCCCTAACTCCTCTTCCGTCCTCCTTATCCTCCAGGACGCCTCGGTAACCGCCTCTCGCCCGTTCCCCGCCGTCGGAGCTTCGTCGCCGACGTCGTCCCGAAGCCGCCGCCGCTTATTCGTCGCCACCGTCGTCTTCGCGCCGTCGCTCGCCGCCGCGAGCCGCCGGTGAGAACCCCTTTCGTTTTCCCGTTCCTTTCCGCCCCTCTGTGTGGTCGCCGCCGCGCCGGGTGGTCGCCGTCGTCGACCATCGGGTCGCGTGCGCGCCGCCGCCTCCCGCTCGGGACGGCTGGCTTCGGCCGCCGCTCCCCGGGGCCGTCCGATCTGTCGGGTGGCAGATCGGGGCCGCCCGCTCGCTCGCTCGCCCGCGTGGTTGCCCGCGGTGGCGCCACGTGGTGTGCCCGCTCTCGGCCACGGTGGACTTGGTCCGCCGTGCGCCTGCCTCTCGCATGCCACTGGCTGGTGGAGCCCGCCCGTCGGCGCCGGCTTCCCGGTTTGGTGACGTCGTCAATCGGTTAATGCGCATTAAATCGCTGGTTAATTATATTTACACTGAAATAGCATTAAAACTTCAATAAATCATAACTAATTCATGCGAACTCCGATTAAGTCCATTCAAATTTCATTAAATCCAGAAAAATGCCAAGAATTCAATAAAAATACTTTCAGTCCATGTTTGTTGGCCCATGTACTGTTGCCGCAAAGGTGCTGCCCGCACCCGTGCCCGGGCCCTTGCTCGCGCCCGTGCCCGGATCTTCGCCTGCTGTCCGTGCCCGTGCCTGGGTTCTTGTCTGTGCTCGTGCCCGGGTCCTTGCTTGATGTTCGTGCCCGGGTTCTCGCTCGTGCCCGCGCCAGGGTTAGCAGCGGTTTTCTAAATGTTTGTGACAAATCGGCTAGATATGAAGATAACTTATCGGCTAAGCATTCCGATAAAACATCGCATAAAACCCATCGGCTTATTAAGAGTAGAGTTATTATTACCAGTCTATTAGATCAGACCCAACCGTTGCAGCACAGACTGGTGATGATAACAAGACCTTGATGAGCCGATAGATCTAATGCGATCGTGATGAACTATATGATAACTTATCGGCTATACATTCCGATAAGACGCTTGCACAAAAAATATCAATCTAGCAGGAATAACTTATCGGAGACAGTTTAGTAGGTCAGACCTAACCGATGCAGCACAAACTGTCGATAAGTTACACCAAGTAAGCCGATACGATCTGTGCACGCGTGATGTGTATACCTAATCGATCTATGAGGTCAAACTAAACTGATGCAGCCATAGATAAAATAGATATACCGTGGTAAGCCGTCCACCGTAAATTGACTAGAATATCGGACTTAACTGATGAAGTCCTAGCCGATGCGGTGTCCGGGGTGACGAGACTTACCCTCTCGCAGGAGGTCGAACTTAACCGATGCAGCCCGGCTCGAGAAGCCAGAACCCGTCGAAGGGGTGGCGATGCGCCGAAATTATATTGATCTGATTGATGTAGATAGATTACACAGCACCCGGGCATACGTATTTATACCCCGAGTTGACACGAGTCCTTATTGGACACGGTACACGATTTCCTAATTACAACAGGAAACACTAACAGGACCCGACCGGACACGAGGTCAGGTTTCCTAAAGATAAAATATTAATCCTTGCCTAATTAATAATCAACTGCCATACTGTGGTCTTCATGGCTTCTTCCTGGATTCGGTCCCTTCTGGATCAACTCCCATTAGTTAACTGTAATTTTCTTCTTAACCGAATCTGATACAGAGCCATACCAAATTTTGGCGTTAACACCAGCTTTGACCGAAGGGCTTCAAATTCAGCGGAGTCGGTGGCATAGGGGATTTTGTGGTAGAAGTACTGCTACATCCACTGCTTTTCCCATTTTGGCATGGAAGTAGGGACCGGTCATAGATTGAGTTGGTCTAGTCGGGTGACGAAGTTGACTCTGCCTAAGACGCTCTTCTTCGTCCCTGCGGGCGTTGACACTGTCTTGTTGTATAGTTCAGCGTTATGGATAACAATGAAGTGGTCAGCGGTGGGTGAGAACTCAAGGGTCCACACTATCCACTCGAAGACGGCGACGCAGACGAAGGCGTTGGGGCTTAGCTGCGGTAACTCTAGCTTGAACCGCACCAACACCTCCGGCAAGAGGGTGCAGCAGGGAAGAAAAGCCCTACTTTGAAGTAAGCCACAAAGACCACCACCTCGTTGTCATGGAGGGTAGGGACGACATCTTCGCCCGGAAGACGGGCTTGTCCCTCCACAAAGACGACATGGGCGCACAAATCATCAATCTCCTTTAGGCGCACCAATGACGTCCCTAGAAAAGTGGAGTGGTCTTCATCGATGGAGCCTGGATCCACAACAATGGGCTTCGTCGTGTCCTGTTCACCGGGCGCCCACAGAGCTAGAACGACCAAAGTGGTGAAAGCAACAAGGCATGAGGAGGAAGGCAAAGCGAGCTAGCGAGAACGGAGCCACAAAAAGGAGGGGTGGAAGTGTGTGCAAGGAAACCCTCACACAGCACGATCGAGCGTGGGAAAAGGTGGAGGCCCTTCCTGCGTGTGCCAGGGATGGCTAAATATAGCCAAAACCTGCCAGACCTCGGCGAATGGGAGACCGACGCGTGGCGCCTCGGGAGATGAAGCGGCGTGCCCTGTTCCCTCACAGCGACGCGTGGCGCCTCAGAAGATGAAATGGCATGCCCTGTTCCACCGCAGCACGGAACCGAAGGAGAGATACACCTTTCACATTCATGATCTCCTTGCTTGGGGAAACGGAAAATGATAGAACCTTAAATTTTCTTTTCTATGTGTTTTCATCTGGTCTCGGCCGAAGGGGGAACGATGAGTGGCCTACTTACCAACCGGTTCTTTTTCCACGAGCTTGGCCAAGCCCCAACTCACACTTGCATGTGTGGGGCTTGTTGGAGGTAGGCTGCAACCCCTTCGGCCAGCCCTGGACCGAAGGCCTGTCTCACGATGATGCCAAGGCCATGGCAAGTGGGCGAAGCTAGCACACCGAGCGAAAGCCACAGTGGGCGGGCAAAAGCCCAGAGGGCCGAAGATCGCGGAGGACGGACGGAACGGACCATGGTATGGGAGAGCTACGCGGCAAACCGAGGGAGCCCAGTAAGGTATCCGATGGCCCACCGACGCAAGTCCAGCCTAGAAGACAGGAGGCTTGGTAGGGAGTGGCCTGCACAGGGGCCAAATAAGGCCCGTGTAGGCTGTTGTTTAGGAAAGGACATGTGTACCCCCACGCCTGTTCCTATCTAAGGGCTAGAGTGTAATACCACTTGTAAATAAAATCCTAAGACCTATAAGTGAAACACTAAGCCTACAAATAGACCTTCAGGGTACTACAATAGGAGAGTTTTTTTAGATTCAATATAGAAATTTACTTTCTTTGTCCACACTTAAAAATCACTGTTGTTTTCTTCAACAACAGGCATGCATAGGTAGTAGTACAGGGGCGGAGCGCCCTATTCATTGGTGTCAACCGACCTTGATGAAATTCCAAAACCCTCTAGTTAAACATTGTTTTGACTCAAGGTTCACCGTGCCATTCGATAGAGCTGACCACACTAATATTTTTGGCTAGCCTCACCCCTGTTAGAGTAGTACTATCGCCACAGCTAGATAAGAAGAGAAAAGATGGTAAGTAAAACAAAATGGAAGCAGAGAGTATCCAAAGTGAAAAGAATGTTCAAGGGCTCTATAATGAAACATTGGCAACAAAAGAAGTTTAAACTTCAGTTCACTCTAAGATTAAACATCCTTATGAATGCACCATGGAATCATAAGGGATCGATGCACTAAAAGACTATTACTAATTATCGGGTTTCACAATGGGAAAAGACCTACGTACACAAGAGGACTAAAAAACCACCAAAGTGTCTGAAATCGCAAACCCTATTCGTATTGCCAACAGAAGAAAAACCAATAGGCTAAATGCGACCTTAGCATAGCTCAATTAGCTAGGGTATTTGTGGTTGAAGTTTCTCACCACGATTCGAGTCCAAGACTTGATATTGGTACTCATATTTTTCTAGAATTTAGCATGTTATATGTACATGTTGTCATGATGTAAGCCGAATAAGCCTTCAATCTTGTTTAGGCGTGTGGTAGAATACACAGGTGAGTGTATGTGGGTAGGGTATTTAAATTGTCTTATTGTGCTGGCTTATAAGCTGCATGTAAAACGAGAAACATCATTAGCACGTGATTAATTAAGTATTAACTATTAAAAACTTGAAAAATGGATCTATTTGATTTTTTAGAGATACTTTCAGATAGAAAGTTTTTAAAAAAACGCATCATTTTACGTTTTGGAGAACATAGTAACGAAAACCGAGGAAGAAGAAGCTATAAAAGCTGAGTGAGTACGTGTGTTCGCCTTAGAAAAGAATGATAAAAGAACAACAGGCGAAATAAATTAAAGTCCTCCAATAAGTCTGGGAAACCGCAGATACACATCCTGTGTTCTGATCGAACAATCCACTGAACATGTACTACACACGTTCCCATCCGCTGTGTTCTGCTAGCGTACTACTCATCGCGATTGAGATTCCACTGATGGACCAGTTCATCGTCGCCATTACTGGTTTTTAATAAATAAAATACCATTAAATTTTATCCGAACATTTGATGGTCGTCTTACTCAAAATATTAATATAAATATAAAAAAAATAAATTATGCTTAAAATTTTTTTAATAATAAATCAGATCACAACAAAAATAAATCATGCTTACTTAATTTCTTAAAATAAAATAAATGGCCGTGTCTAAAGTCAATAACTTTATTTATTAAAACTGGAGTAAGTATTTACCTGACAAATTGCTGTAGTGCCATCTCCATCGATCGGCCAGAAAGTACCGGACACCGGCCGGCGTGTTCGATCACCGATGACCGATCAATCTATCAGCATGACAGCTTCGTCATCTGAATCTGATCGATCCAGTGATGATCGTTGGAGGCCATGCATGCCCTGCTGGCCGAAGCACTGCACCTACACTACTTAGGAACTGCGCGCATGCGCTAAATGAGCTGCTTGATCCCACCATCTCTAAATGTATGACGTACGCTAAACAAATTAAAAATTGAGTGAGTAATAGCATAATATATCCAACGCACTGGCCTGTGTCGTTTCTCCCCTTAATTCTTGCCATCCACTGTAGTAGAGGAGAAAGCAAATGAGGGATGGAGGACAGGGAATGCCATGTTCGGAATTTTTTTTATTTATGTTTGATGATTGGATAAAAAACCACTTTTTGAACGGGATTATCATGGATAACATATTCGTATGGTTTTGTACAGAATGAGTTTTTATTTTTCGTGTCACTATGTCCAAATAGTTGTTTGGGGGGGCGGGCATTGTAGAATGTCTTATATTGTAGCTTTAGAAAGATAATAGAATAAGGGATTATCTATTAGTCAAACGTTTGAAAAAAATCAATTCGATTTTTTTATCCAAAAGCCAAGATACGAATCGTTAGCTGCAGCTACACATATTTATAAGTAAGTTGTATAAATTTATAACTAAAGTTGCACGTGATTGATAGTGACAACTACAACAAATTAAAAGTGCAACTTGGAACTCGCTTTCTTTATCTCGAATCTCAAAGTTATATTCAATGACCAGTGTTGTTATTTGATAGAATCTAAAAAATTAAACGTTTGATCAATAGGAAATCTAATGGAATAATATTCCAGCATATACATCATAAAAATGCGGAGAGCAAAATATTTACTACGTACAAAGCTGTAGCACATAGCTAAAAGGTAAAAGAGAAAAAAAATTGTTCTGGGTTAAGAGAGCATATATATGAATAAGCCATAATATAGGTAATATTAAGATTTCAATCCCCACACAGCCTTATTACTCTATCCGGTAATAAATATTTAACATTTTAAACAAAATTTGGTCCATCAATAATTTGTCAAACAGTTAGTTTACAAATGAAAAAAAATGATCTATCGTAATATCGTAAACTTATTAGTTTTTCTAAATTTATTCTAATAAAAAATATAAAGAAGGATCGTCAAAGTTTAATTTTAAAAGTTTGGTCAGATAATGTCCTAAACATCAAAAATTTATCGCTGGAGAGAACATTAACTATCCACCCGTTCGTGACTGTCTTTGCACTACGACCTATCGGATGTACAGATCGAACATCTACACCACGTACCTCTGTCCTTTCTCTTTTCTAGTTGAGGGAGTAAATTAGGAAATGGATCATAGGACTGTTCTGTCTTTTCTATACTTTTTTAAAAAAACTTTAACGGTGGTGGCAGTGAATTAATCTGCCATCACACCTACTTGCACTGTACTTTTTATAAATTACCCTCTTAAACTTCTTAATACTACATACCAACTAAATCGAAATAGATGACCACATATAAAATTAAATTAAGGTAATTATTCCCTATATCAAAAAGCTGGACAACACATTTCATGAAAAAATATGCTTTTATTTATTTTACGCAATATTATGATATGTTATCCTTTTATCCATAGTAAAGCACGGACATTTAGCTAGTTTTTTTTTAACAGATAGCACTAGACGGTGCGAAATTTCTTTTAATATCATAGAAAAATTACAAGACTAAAACCCTGTGAGAGGCTATTATAGGACTAGAACCGTTCTCTTAAATTTTAATATTGATACATATTTATCCACGACATATTATATTAACTTTTAGATTGGTTAACTTTTCCAAAAGAGAACCGATGCAATGGCTATGTCTTTTCCTCTAGCCTTAGAAATTCATGACTGCCTAATAAGTGGGAGCCTAGCTAACGCTAACAATTAAAATACTACTCCCTCCGTCCCAGAATATAAAAAACTAGGACTGGATGGGACATATTCTAGTACAACGAATCTGGACAGACTAGGACTGGATGGGACATATCCTAGTACAACGAATCTGGACAGAGGGCTGTCCAGATTCATTATACTAGGATATGTCCCATTCAATCCTAAATTGTTATATTCTGGGACGGAGGGAGTATATAAGTTGTCAGCTAAACAAAAAGTCATGAATATATATGTAGTCGATTTTGACATGGTAATAAAAAGATCTTGTCATATCGGTGGGTACATCGGTCGGTTGAGCATGAGCAGCATCACAGGACGGATGCTAGCTTACTGCGGACGATGATCGCCTTTTAGTTGTGTGGTTTTTTTGTTCCAGAGTAGTACATTCATGCATGCTTTGATGTACTAACTCTTATCAAATAGACATTAATTTTCCGACATGTGCATATTAGTCTAGAAAATTCATCAGAAATGCTGCATCACCTTGACTACATATGTTAATTTTATGCTGCTCCTACCTGCCGTTTCAAAATTAATTTATGTTAGAAAAGATACAGTGGTGAATTATCGAGAAATAAGAATATTAATGCCAGACAAGTGTTCTTGGATTGTTTACGAATTTTTTGTGCTACCTCCGTTGATTTGTGTAAATGAATCACATTTTTAGAGAATATTGGAACATGTCAGAAAACTAATAGAGTGATGGAGTTCATCACTTCCCTTATCTAAAAAAAATAATGAGGTGATAGCTTCACTAAATTAATTTCTTGATCGAGTTTTCTGATTTTAATTCCAGCCTGCATATTCTGTTGAGAATTTTTCAACTATCGATTTCAGGTTTGTAAGGCTGTTTCGGAGGACAGGCCACACATGGTAGAAGTAGGAATTTCTGGCCCTAATAGTACGGTTGCTGAAAGCCAGATTCTCTGCTGCATGCTTGATACTAGAAAATGTTCATTTTAAATTGTAAAAGAAAAGGAAAACTTTGAGTTGTGTATAATGTGAATTTGGTAGCTAGAGTTATGCAGATACGTGATGTGTCATTGTTGTCATCTAGCAGATAATTAATTTGAGGGTCAGACCTTGAATATATTGTACATATGGGGAAAAATCAAATTCAATAATGTTTGTTATAAATTAAAAATCAGATTTTTAATTTATTTGACATCGCTCAGAAAAGAAGTGCATTTTCAATTGTCCAAATAGGGTTCAAACAACTACCTCTCTATAATAAATCAACAACTAAACAAACTCCCATTCCATCCAGGACATTTTAGTCATTTCCAACAATAGCTCTAGAAGAATCATCATTGTCAAATGACTGCATGTTCTTTTCAGCTACTTTACTAGATTATTGTCTTAGATTATTTAAAAAATGTAATTATCCTGATTGGCAAAGCGAGGAATTTTTTGAAGTATCTAAGTATGATATACTCTCTTCTCTTTGTTTTAAAATAATAAAATCTAGTGCTAAAGTAATGTTACTATAAAAAATACTATTATCAATCTAGTACATAACATTATATTTTCACTGCACGTTCGTAGCCAAGCCCGAGCCGCTATCCTTGGTAGCTAGGCGGTACATCTGCCAGTGATTCTATTACTGTATAAACACACCAATATTCTCTGCTCGTCCATCCGTATTAGACCTATGTCCATGTCCAAAACGACATATACATACACACACATATATATATATATATATATAGACACACTGACACACATGAAAGCATTTTTGAGTACCTACGACGCGTGGGCACCTGCTGATGTGAAGTATGAAGTGATCGTCGATCGCATACGCATGCATTATAGCTAGCCTTTATATGTAAGGGTTGATCAATAAATCGACACGGTGATATGGACGAGATACATGTACTACGCTACCTCACTGGATTGGACGATCGATCAGCTGTCATCTGTAGTACTAGTATATGCATATAATGGATTTTTTATTATTTAAACCTTTTTAGTTTTTATTTTTAAATAAATCCTCTAAAATCTTATTTCTAAATCTAAATCTTTTGACTACGTCAGTCTAACTAACGTGACCAAACAACACTGCCATGCCACATACTCGTGACGTGATAGGGTTCTGTCACGCCAGCTAGCCTGATACGGTAGAAAAATATTACCATGCTCACTGTTCATAGCGTGGTAGTATTGTTTGGACCAATCTAACAGGATGGCGTGGCTAAAAGTTTTAGCTTTAAAAATAAATAAGTTTCGAGAGGATTTAGTTTTAAAATTAAAAATAAAAAGGTTAAAAAAATAAAAAAAATTATATAGGCTAGGCTACAAAGTACGGGCGTGCACTGCAGTGCACTCCATGCTGTATATATATATGCTATGCCATGTATGCATGCACATGTGTGGCTGACACGGTTGGGCCCCTGCCCACTAATCGACCATTTGTAGCCTTCCCGGTGTTTTGATCTACCGACTGAAATGCATCCATGGATGGATGCACTCACTCCTGCAGCTAGCTAGCTAGCTTCTCCTCCTCTCCTCTGCTCTATTATATTAGTGCATTCTCCTTCCCCTCTGGCTCTCAGCTTAGCTTGCTAAACCGGCTTCCAAGATGAAGGTTAGTGTTTGGTCCCTTGGTCTATCTCCGTATCTCTATATGTGCTCATCCATGCATGCTTATTAGTTTTGTAATATAGATACTAATTATGTGTGGTTTCTTTTTGGAACTTGAGTGGCTTCTTTCATAATTTCGTAAATGTTTGGTGTCTGGTTATTTGTTGGCTTACCTGATAATGCTTACTGGGTTAGATAAATGCATTTTTTTTCCTTTATTCTGTTATTATCATCATTGTCACCTTCATCGCCTTTATCTTCTTCTTCTTTTGATCAAAAATAATAGGTCATGCATATTTTCATAATTCAGGGTACTATTTCCTATATATACATAAATGACAATACCATCATCAGGCTCTTAATTTCTGCTCATCATGTGTATGATCAGCTCTTAGGTTGGATGCATCGAAAGCTACGGAGTAATAATGACGTGTTCAAAGAGTTCAACATCGGAGGAGGTTCATACACCTTAATTAATCTATGTTTTCTTCCTTTCTTCTGTATATTAATTGATACAGTATAATTAGTTTATATAATTCACCAGTATTAAAAAACAAGAACATTCATATATAGTTCACTGGTAAAAAAAAAGAATAATTTTCTGTGGTTCTAGATATTAGTCTCTAGTAAAAAAATGTAGATTTTTTTTAAAAAAATGGGTTAAACCCGGCTTCTACGTCAAAACCGAACGTAGACAGCCAATTATCAAAAATAGATATATAGATCTGCATGGATACCCGCAATAATGAGAAAAACCGCTGCAAATTATCACGGTGGCTAGCTGCTAGCAAGCTTGTCTACGCAAAAGCATATCAATTGTTGGTGGGTCCCACATGTTACTGACGAGATTAGCAGCTGAACTGTGTGAACCTTATTACAATCATCAATGGGAGTTTTGCACTCTTGCGCTTGGTCACATTCGAGATGGCACATCACACAATGCCACTCTTTTTCCAGCTTTGAGCATTAGCTACAGCTAGCTAGGCCAACTATTGTATAGCAACAACCCTATTTATGCAGATAATATTTTTTTTCTATGCAGCAACATTGTCATGGAAAGATCACGAGGGAATGTCTGTTTTTTTTTTTTGGGAACTTCTCTCTCTCTTTTTCTCTAGATCTTTTCGAGTTGGAAACTAAAAATGGTCCAGGGACATTGTTGACCATTCAATAAACTAGAATTCGACGACGAAAAGTTTTTATATATGGTCAACGGTGAGATGTTGTATTTTTAGTGTGTTAATTTGTTATAGTGCTTGGTGTCTTAGCACAAAAAATTCCTGAACTAGTTGGAAACAGATTTGGAGTTAACTGCAGCTTTGTTTCACTATTTCTATTTTCAAAAGGATGAGGTCATAGGATACGTACAGTCAAATCTTCAAATATTTGATAGATGCAAAAAATACCAGAATTTAATTTAATGTGTGAGAATTATATTAGTAGATTTGGTATAAAAAATCTTTCATATACGTTATATTTATAACTTTTTTATAAATATATAGTTTGAGAAAACATGTGCACTGGAAACTGTGTCGATGTTCACAACATCACGGACGTAGCCTTTCATAGATTTGAAACAAACTATCAAAACTGGATCTTTTTTACTTATTGTTACCGAGAACACATGAAAGTTTCTCTGCCAATCTCTCTCTCTCTCTCTCTCTCAAAAAAAAAAAAAGGAAAACACATGAAAGCCTGCATAATTTGGCATCCAAATGATTAGTGTTTAATAATATTAATCTCACTGCAGGTGGGGCCTGCAATTGCATCACTGGGCTTGCCTCGCCTGACCCCGACGAGTATTTCGCCGGCGACGAGGCCTTCAACGCCGTCCACGCTTCGCCGCCGGTCACCGCCGGCGACCTCTTCACGTTCGGCGGCAGCGGCCTACTCACCATCGGCACGTTAGGCATCGCCGCAGTCGCCATCCCCAGAGACGACGACGTCGATGACTATGACGTCGACGCCGTCGACTTCGAGGTGGATGCCAGCGACGGCACCGTCGAAGACGACGCCGACGACGGCGCCGTCACTCCCACCTTCACCTTCCCGGCCGCGGTGGCTGAGGCCTCTGCCGCCGCCACCGTCGAGAAGGCGGTGGCCGCGGTCGAGGCCATCGCGGAGAAGGACGACGACACCACCACGGAGGACGACCTGATGGTAGTGAGCGCCGAGCTGGAGAAGGTCCTCGGCGGCGACGTGGCGTCGGCGCGGGTGAGCTTCGCCATGGGCGTGGACTGCCCGCTGCAGGGCTTCCTGTTCGGCTCCCCGGTGAGCGACGTGGAGTCTCGGCCGGACCTGCAGACGCCGCGGGAGTCGTCCGGCGGCGGGCGGCGCACCTCGCTCGGCGAGCTGTTCATGCGTACGCGCTTCGCCGAGGAGAAGGTGGCGCTCGTCGCCGTCGCGGAGGGCGAGGACGGCGTCGGTGACGGAGCTGCTGCCGGTGGAGACAGGGAGGACGGGAGAGCAGGGAAAGGTGGGAATGGGCACAAGACGATGAAGAAGAGGAAGGTGAAGGATGAGAAAGGCGCCGCCGCCGGTGGTGGAATGCCGGCGACGGTGACGAAGAGCAAGTTTCAAAAGGTACCCTTTTTTTTGTTTTTGCTTGCATTTTGCGTTGGAGAAAATTATAAATCTCTGCAAATTTCGGCAAAATATTCGTTGATGAGTTCATCCTTGGATATGATTAATTAGACCGACCGATTGCTATAGTTTTAGTTCATTTTTATTTAATTAATTTGTAAAAAAAACTCAACTGAATTGCAAACTTTTCAATGCTTGCTTGGATTTTCTACTAGTGACACTTCACTAACTAGTCAACACTTCCTAATTTCAAAAATATGAAATTTCAGCTAAAATATTTCAACTTGTAACTTAACTATTCAAACTTTAATAGCTAATAAAACATTGAACTTGCAACACACTAGAACATTCAGCTCTGTAATTCCAAATCTCAACTACGAACTCAATATTTCCAACTTTCTAAAGAAAGTAGAAAATGTTACTGTTGACTCGTGAGTTTAATTAGTGCTTATCACAGGAAATCCATAATTCTATACATGTCATGGTAAAAAAAAGTGCTTTTATCACTCCAGTAATAAATATTTGATATTTATGATAAGATTAGGTGAAACCTATATAACTTTCTTCATCAATATTATATCAGAATAAGTTTATAAAATCTAAAATGTTTACGATATTATTATAGTACATTAAAGCAAATATACCCATATATACCAATTTTTTTTAAACTAAGGATTTGAGAAGTTATTAATAGTCAAGTAACCGAATCTTTTTCTAAATGTCAAATATTTATGGCCAGAGAGTGTATCTAGGAATTGGGATTATATCTTACTCTCTCCACTCATAAATAAGTGAAGTTTTGGAATACGTACAATCAACTAGTTTAACATTTTTGAATCAATATCTCTTTAAATATTTTGAATTCCAACCTCTACAAATGGTAGGGCTAGATTTGTCTTCAAAATAGCTTGAAAATATTATAACTTTTGCTATATTTTTCATAGGTTTTATCCTAGTAAATAGTAACCAAACTAGTGTCTTGGTGTTCTAAGGGTCACTTATTTATGACCGGAGGGAGTACTAGCTTATAGACCTTTTCCTTTAGAAAGAAATACTGATTTTTGGCCGTCCATTCAAAATTACTTCAAGTTCACATTTTCTACTTTACCGATCAGAATAGAGCACAGTTGAAGCCAATCCATTTCACATGTGTATCCTAATCTGTGACATATATAGACACAAATCCTGAGTTTTGACCATCAAGTCATAATTAAAGATCTTTTGATGAACTGTCTATTCGAGTTAAGTTTCTGTAGACCAACTTGGTGTGTCAATGTGTTGTTAGAAGTGGGGAAACTGGGGGCACTGAGTTGACATGCGATTTGTTTGCAATCTCCTGTCTAATGCTATCCTTATGGATCATTTCATTTGTCATTTTTCGCTGGCCCATAAACAACAAGGATTCTTGATTTGGTATATCCTTCTAGGCTCTTTTGCCTTTTTTTTCCTTGGGAAGATGCTCTAAATTTCCCTGAGTTGTTTTAATAGATTCCTTCATAGAACACTTTTTTTTATCATCCATGCATGGTTATGCACTAATATTAAGTTTTGCTATTTAATTACTCTATGTAAAACAAAAATGAAAGAGTGAATTTCAGAAAATGAGATCAACACTTGACATTGTTCTGAAATGAAGAAACATCTGCTCATTGCAGATCCTTCAAATCTTCCACAGGAAAGTCTACCCTGAGAACACACTCCTCACAAGGAACCTGACCAAGAAGAACCGCAAGCACGGCGCCCCCAATAATGGCGGAGGCGCCGCCGCCACCGGAGACTCCGATGAGCCGCTGGCCTCGCCGGTGCTCCGGTGCCGGAAGGATCATCTCATGAGGGGCTTCGGCTGCTGCACCAACGGCGCCTTCGGTGCTTCATCACCAGGCAGCAACGGCGAGCTGAACGGCAACAAGAGCGGCCACTGGATCAAGACTGATGCCGACTGTGAGTAGCACTGCACCCTGTGTCCCTATCCATCAATGGATCTTTGCAATCATGCAGTACAGTATGCAGTAATCCATCACCAAAAATTCAGTCTTGACAGCTATATCTTTCCATACTATTTTTCACTGAACCTGCACACCCTGTGCTATCTATCAATTCTGAGTTACTGTGTGCTGATGCATACCCTGCATTGTGCTTTTCACTGAACCTGTCTTGCTGATCTGATGCAGACTTGGTGCTGGAATTATAGTGGGGGAGAAATGGAGTGCAAGAAAAGTGAAGAGCTGTTTCTTTCATCATGAATTAAGCATGAATAGTGAGTATATTATATATATATAGATATATATATGTGTATGTGCTTGCCGTTACAATCCTTATCTGTTTGGTATAGACTGGCCTGAATGTGCTGTATGTGACTATGTGTCACTATATAAAGAGGGGGAAGATTACTGTGAGATCAACTCATAAGTGTGTGATGTTACATTGCTCTGTGAATGTATGACAGAGATCAGAACTTAATGTATTGTATGCTTCTTGATGTGGTTGCTGTGCTGATGGCAATATTGTGTGGATGTCCCCTAATCATGCTTGTTCTTGAACTCTTGTTGGTGGCTTAGCTTGCATGGAGGGATTATGATCCAGTGACAGTGATGGACCTAACTACAGATGGACATTGTCCTTAGAGGGGTGTTTGAATAGACTTATTGTTCGTCTTATAAGCCGCACGTAAAATAAAAAATAGCATTAGCGCATGATTAATTAGTATTAACTATTAGAAACTTAAAAAATGGATCTATTTGATTTTTTAAAGATACTTTCATATAAAATTTTTTTAAAAAAACACATCATTTAGCGGTTTGAAAAATGTGTTTACGGGAATTGAGGAAATAAGCGTGAGTGATAAGACGGATCCAACGGGGCCTTACTAGATTGCCCTCTAGCTAGAATCAGTCCCTGGGCTCTCTTTGGGAGATGTATTAAAATGGCAACATTTGGGCACTTGTATGCGTGTCCATGCTTGATTAGGGAGGGGCTTCCATCAGACTCAGTGTTCAATTGGGACATGTGTGCAAGTGTCTGAAATGTATCTTGTTCTTGAACAGTGAAGGATAGGGCATAGACCACTGAAGATCTGTTTGGTATAGTAGTTCTGTTAGGACTATGGCCTACCTTGTGCATGCAACTCTCATGTACACAAACTATTTCAAGGCAAATACAGTGGCTAGCATTGGCCACTTATATTTTGGCCTCATGTTTAGGAAAATATTCTAGACTTAATTTAATAATTTCAGTATTTTATATGGACTAGTATTCGTGGTAGTAGGAAAAGTACATCTATCCCTTGTGAATTCTAGATTTTTTTTTATCAAATTGTGAACTCTCCTAGATTATGTAGAGAACTGGAATTTATAGATGTGGTCCTCAAGTAAAAGAAATTGTAATAAATTACTTAAATGAGAATGGGAAAATTCTTGATTTACCATTAAAAATTGTCACTAATATTTTTTTGTACGATTTGCTATACACCACTCAATTGAAAAAATTTTCAAGACCACTCAAATACATGGCCTTTCGCGCATAGAGATTCATGCTCCGGTTTTCTTTTCCGGCGAGCTTCTCGACTTCGGCTGCCACACAGCAACGGCAAGAGCACCAAATTAGGTTTTGGATAGGATTGGGGGTGGGGAAAGGGGTTTTTGGTAGGGGGAAGAGGGAGGCCGTAGGAATTTGTGGAAGCATTGAACCCTTTGCCTCGGGCCGCACTTGTATGTATTTGGGCAGGAACAGCCCCTGCCGTGGCTTACATGGAAGGAGGAGTCGGATACGAATTTATCTCCAACCAAAACAGAAACCGAAAGGATTACATACTCTTATCTATAAGGAAACTGATTATCACATGTAGGAGATCAAATATTCCTATCTCTAACAACCTCCCTCAATCACAACCGGGACAAGTTTAGGTTGTGTTTGAAATTCTCCAGGAGTCGAAGTGACAAGGCCTTTGTGAATCCATCTACAACTTGATCACCTGAAGAAACAAAATCAATTTCTTGCAATTTCTGTGATACTCTTTCTCGTACAAAGTGATAATCCACTTCGATATGCTTGGTTCTAGCATGAAAAACTAGATTAGCAGACAAATATTTTGCACCAAGATTGTCACACCAGATCTTTGCAACCCAAGGAGTCTTAACTCCTAATTCTGTCAGTGGAGTCTGAACCCACACAATCTCAGCTGTTGCATTAGCAATTGCTTTATATTTAGACTCTGTACTAGACCTTGATACTATAGCCTGCTTTCTTGCACTCCATGATACAAGGTTAGAACCCAAAAATACAATAAAACCTCCAATAGACCTTCTGTCATCTAAACTTCCTACCTAGTCAGCATTAGAGAAACCACTAACTAGAGTAGATGGAGATATGTGGATATTTAATCCTAACCTTGTACATTGCTTAAGATAACAAAGTATCCGTTTAACAACAGCCTAGTGCACTGAAGTTGGTGCATGCAGGAATTGACAAACTTTGTTAACAACAAAAGCTATATCAGGTCTAGTCAATGTTAGATACTGTAAAGTGCCCACTGCACTTCTATAATGAGTAGCATCATTAGGACCTAACAAAGTCCCATCATGAAGAGAAAGATTTTCACTGACAGACAAAGGAGTACTTACTGATTTGCAGTCTGACATGTTAACTCTTTTTAAGAGATCATTGGCATATTTTTCCTGTGTCAAAACATACCATTTTGAACTTTATTTACTTCAATTCAAAGAAAATAGTGGAGATCACCCAGTCTTTAAGTGCAAACTCCTTCTTCAGATCCTGCAGAAGAGCCATAGTTGCCTGTTTTGTAGAACTAGCTACAATTATATCATCAACATAGACTAGGACAAACATAGTGATCGCACCTTTATTAAGAAAAAAATAGGGAAGTATCTGCCTTGGACGGTTGGAACCTAAGATCCACAAGCTTCTTACTCAATCTCGAATACCACGCTCTTGGCACCTGTTTCAACCCATATAATGCCTTATCAAGCTTACACACATAGGTTGTCTCAGATGGAACTTTGAAACCTGGTGGTTGTTGCATGTACACTTCTTCTTCTAGAACCCCATGGAGAAACACATTCTTTACATCAAGTTGACGAAGACTCCATCCTTTGGAAATAGCTAGAGATAAAATTATTCTGATTGTAGCTGCTTTAACCACTGGGTTGAAGGTATCTTCATAATCTATACCATATCGCTGTTTAAAACCTTTGGCTACTAGTCGAGCTTTGTATCTATCTAGGGTTCCATCAGACTTTCTCTTTATCTTATACACCTATTTCCAGCCGACAACATTCTGACCCTTCTTTGGTGGGACTAAGTGCCAGGTTTAATTTTTCATTAAAGCTTCATACTCTAATTCCATCGCATCTCACCAGTTTTTGTCTCCCAAAGCTTTAGCATCATTTTGTGGTTCTCTTGAAGAAGTGAAACATCCATACTTAACGGTGCCGTCAGTGTAGATTTTTCCCTTGTGAATGCCACTTTGTAGTCGAGTCTGTGGTTAGGTTGGCACAGAAGATCACAGTCCTGTTGTCAATGGTGCATGTGGATTCACAGAGGATCCTAACCCTGCCGCTGATGGTGCCCTGCCACTCCTGGCTCTGCCGTAGCCGATCCCACTGTCTACGCCTGTGTCAGATGCACCTACTGCACTAGAGATTTCTTCTGTTCCCTTCGTCACAAGCACTACAACGCTGTCGGTTGCTGTCTTCGAAGAATCGGTCTAGGTAGCAGTGCCTGCATCGCTTGCTAGCACGAATCCCAAAATCTGAACCTGGTCAAACTGCTCCTGCAGCCGCGCATCCACTTCGGGAGTTGTGCCACCTATGGAGGCCATGGGCCCTGACTACCTCATGAGAAGCATATGGGTCACTCGGACAGAGGGTGAGCCTAATCTTATAATTAGGGATACAATAGGACTTAGCATATATTACCTTACACGACAAGAAAAGGATATAGTTCTAGTCGGGCACGTTGTATTTCTAGAAGGAAATTCCTTGGCCTGAGTCCGACTAGAATTCATATTTTGTAACCCTGTCCCCCGGTATATAAAGGGAGGCAGGGCACCCCCTGAGGGCATATCAGAATCTCACCAGAGAATCCTCAAAGGCAATACACCACAACTGGACGTAGGGTATTACCTCATCTCGAGAGCCTGAACCAGTATAAATTGTTTCGTGTTCCTTTGTAGTCTATCAAGTTTAGGTCTCACGAGTAGCCCCATACTCTTATTGTCGGTGTAAAACATTGACAGTTGGCACACCAAATAGGGGTATTGGCAAGATCATCTTCAACAAGCCTGATGGATTCAACCACTGGAGTCGACGGCATCAACTTCTTCCCCGGGCAAACAATCACCTTCGGGAGTCTCAACTTCATCGCCGATGAATTCGGCAAACTCATCTTATCCGACTCAAATCCGATCTGATCGGCCAGGAACCAAGCCGACTCCGCGCCGGTCGGCCCACGTAACGCTGCAGCGATCCTCATCGACATGTTGCGGCAATTTTCAACATGCTTAGGTCTCGGGACAACTCTTTCTTTCGGTGTTCGACTCGGACTCGGCCTCGAGCTAGCTGAGACCGAGCTAAAAAAGGAGGAGATCGTCAATCTCCTGTTCGGACTTGGCAACACCGCGGATATCCTCAATCAGCATCCGATGCGGCAAACCCGATCCCCTGGAGCCAACTCAGATACGGCTCAGAGCCGCTTGAGATTGGATCTAGGGAGGTCGAAGTCATCATTACCACATCAACTACTCTGATTCCGACTCTAAGTCGGACAGCAGTTCGGCAAGCTTCTCCCCGCCATGCGAAGTCTTCATGGCGTCTAAGGGCTCAACTTTCACTCAGGAGGCACGCCGACTACGCGAGCAGCAAGAAGAGGAGGCCTGGCGACTGCGAGAACAACAAGATGAAGACGCAAGACACTTGCAAGCTGAGCGCAACGCCAGCAACGACGATCTATACAGAGCTGGGCGGACTGCTCAACAGCAAATCCTCTAAATCCGGGTCAGCGACCATGACGTTTTTGTAACTCCTCAGCAGAACATTGTGGTCGCTACAACTCTGCTGGATACACTACAATTTGGGCCTGATCACCAGGCCACCCTGACGATAGCAAGGATAAAAGCCATGATCACCGCTACTACATATCAGCAGCATCAACAGTCGGGCGACACACTCATACCGACCAACAGGTCGGCTTCACTAACGGCGGTCTCATCTGCCTCGACACGACGCCGAGCGGCTGGCTCCTGTCAGCTGCATACGGAATCACGCCACACGTCACTCAGCAACCACAATAACGACCGACGGCGCCGACATCAAGACGACCGTCGGGACAATTAGGATCTCCGAGGCCGTCTACAACGTGATCTCCGGCAAGACATCAACGCACGGCGCTGTGAACACAAGGAAGATGAGAGTCGCCGACTGGAAGACGAGAATGAGCGCTTCGGCCTCCACCACGAGCAGTTTCACCGCTGTAGTCGGAGTCGGAGCCCTCATGCAGATGAAGGAGTACCAGCCTTCACCCAGGAGTTGCAACAAGTCGACTGGCCGTCAGGCTTCAAGCCGACTGGAATTGAAAAATACGACGGGAAGACCAACCCTGAGTCCTGGCTCACAGTCTACACTCTGGCGATCCGGGCAACTGGAGGAGATCACAAAGCCATGGCTAACTACCTCCCAGTCGCTCTAGCCGACTCAGCGAGGACATGGCTAACGGGACTTCCCAAGCAATCAATCGGCTCCTGGGGAGAACTCCAGGAACGCTTCATTACCAACTTCCAGGGAACTTACGAGAGGCCATCTTCCGAGTACGATCTGTATTAGTTGCACCAATGAAGCAGCATAGAACAAGTCCGGTAACCGCAAGCGCAAGTCAGACAATGTGATGGCTGTTGTGGAGCGTACTTAGCCACGACCCCCAAGGACAAACGAGTACCAAAAAGTGATGAACTGGCCATGCCCCTTTCATCCAAAGGACAAGCACATGGCTAAGGACTGCTCATACTCAAGAAGTTTGCTTCCGAGTAGGCTTCAACATCTGGCGGCAATAAAGACAAGGACAAGCCAGATTCGGGCGTAGCTGGCGACTACCAAGATCCCCAGGCTGAGCTCAACCACATCTTTGGAGGGCCATCTGCATACGAGTCCAAGGGGAAGCAGAAGCTTACAGCCTGCCAAGTCAACTCGGTCTCTGCAGAAGCCCCCCAGTACCTGCGTTGGTCAGAAACGCCAATCACATTTGACCATGCATATCACCCCGATCGGGTTACTCATCCAGGATGCTATCCACTCGTCCTGGACCTAGTCATCAGGAGCATCAAACTGAAGAAGGTTCTCATTGATGGAGAAAGTACTCTTAATATATTGTTCTCCAAGATGCTCGACGAGATGAAGATTCCTTGTTCCGAGCTGCGGCCGAGTACAGCGTCCTTCTACTGGGTAATCCCCGGCCTATCCTCTATTCCACTTGAATAGATAACTCTACCAGTTACTTTTGGCATGCGGGATAATTTCCGCATCGAGAATATCTGCTTCGAGGTTGCCGACTTCGAGACTGCATATCACGCGATACTTGGACGGCCAGCACTAGCTAAATTCATGGCAGTGCCGCATTATACCTACATGATGCTCAAGATGCCAGGACCAGCTGGAGTTCTTTCTCTTCATAGCGATGTCAAGCAAGCCTTCACCTGTGATAAGTAGAGCTGTGAGCTGGCTCAATCTCAAGAAGCGGCAGTCGGGCGCAACAACATCTGACTAGCCGCCACAACAGCAAGCGAGGACGATCAAGTTCCGGCAAGAAAGGCAGCCGAGTCAAGAATTTCAGTGGACTTTGAGACAATGAAGATCCCCCTGGACCCTTCCGACCCCTCCAAAATTGCTCTTGTCGGGACCGGACTCGACCCCAAACAGGAAGACGAGCTCGTCACCTTCCTCCAGGTGAACATGGATATATTTGCTTGGAAACCTTCCGACATGCTTGGTGTACCAAGGGAGGTGATCGAGCATTCCCTCAACGTCAAGCCGGACGCTAAGCCAATCAAACAACGACTGCGACGCTTCGCACAGGACCGCAAAGATACTATTCGGGAGGAGATAACCAAGCTCCTTGCAGCAGGGTTCATTAAAGAGGTCTACCACCCGGGTTGGCTAGCAAACCCAGTCTTGGTCCGAAAAAAGAACGGTAAATGGTGCATGTGGGTCGACTACACCGACTTAAATAAGGCGTGCCCCAAAGACCCATTCGGTCTATCCAGAATAGATCAGGTGGTGGATTCAGCTGCAGGGTGGAACTTCTTAGCTTTCTCGACTATTACTCGGGATATCATCAAATCAACTTGAAGGAGGAGGACTACCTGAAGACTTCTTTCATTACGCCGTTTGGAACATACTGCTACGTCTCTATACCATTCGGGTTGAAAAAAGCTGGAGTAACGTATCAATGAGGAATCCAGTGGTGTTTACACACTCAACTCGGGCGCAACGTGGAGGCGTATATCGATGACGTGGTGATCAAAACAAAATCTAAGGAAGACCTCATCGCCGACTTGGAAGAAACTTTTCAAAGTCTTCGGAGATTTAAGATGAAGTTGAATCTGAAAAAGTGCACCTTCGGTGTACCAACCAGAAAGCTACTCGACTTCATCGTATCACATCGAGGCATTGAGGCCAATCCAGAGAAAATCAACGCTATCATGAGCATGGCACCCCCAACTAGCCAGAAGGACGTCCAAAAACTGACAGGCTACATGGCGGCACTCAGCAGATTTATCTCCCGACTTGGCGAACGGGGCATGCCCTTTTTCAAACTATTGAAGAAGGCGGACAATTTTTAATAGACACACGAAACCTAGCAAGCTTTCGAAGACTTCAAAAAATTTCTCACATCACCACCAGTGCTGGCATCACCCATGCCCCAGGAACCACTACTGTTATATCTAGCAGCAACCAGTCAGGTAGTCAGCACAATGCTGGTAGTCAAGCGAGCAGAGCCAGGTATATATAAAAAATACAAAGGCCAGTCTACTTCATCAGCAAGGTCTTAGCCGACTCCAAGATGAGATATCCTCAAGTCCAGAATCTGGTGCACTATTTTCAGTCGCATCAGGTAACTGTTGTCACTTCATATCCACTCAGGGACGTCCTACACAATCGCGAGGCCACTGGCAGAATCACTAAATGGGCACTCAAGTTGATGGCATTTGACATCATCTTTCAGCCATGGACAGCAATCAAATCTCAAGTTGTAGCCGACTTCGTGGCCAAGTGGACAGAAGTCCAGACGACTACAAACAAGGAAAAGCTAGAGTACTGGACGATGTACTTCGACGGTTCTTTACAGATCAGCGGCGCAGGGGCTGGCGTTGTGCTGACGTCACCTACTAGCGAAAAACTCAAGTACGTTCTTTAGATTCACTTTTCGGCTTCCCACAATGTTGCCGAGTACGAGGCACTCATCCACGGGCTCCGCATTGCCATATCACTCAGCATCCATCGACTGGTCGTACGTGGGGATTCTCAACTCGTGGTCAACTAAGTCATGAAAGACTGGACATATCTCAACGATAATATGACGGCGTATTGTCAGGAGGTCCGAAAGCTGGAAAACAAGTTCGATGGGCTAGAGATAACTCATGTATTGTGACAATACAACGAAGTGGCCAACATGGGATCCAAACGAGAAGTGGTCCCGACTGGGGTTTTTATTGAGTAACTAGTGGAGCCATCAGTCAGGAAGAAACCAGTGCTTGAACAGTCGGGGGCTGAACCTACCCCGGCAACAACTAAAGTGCTGATCATCTCTCAAGATTGGTGGACTCCAATTATCAAATTCCTCTTGGACGACGAACTCCCAGAAGATTGCAGTGAAGCCGAATGGATCAAACATCGAAGCAAATGTTTCCTTATAGTCGAAGATGACCTGTACCGTCGAAGCGCATCCGGAGTCCTCATGTGCTGCGTCACACCCGAGGAGGGCAAGCAAATTATGCAGTCGATCCACTCGGGTATTTGTGGCAACCACGCTGCATCCAGGATGTTAGTTGGAAATGCTTACATGCAAGGTTTCTTCTGGCTGACTGCGATAACAAATGCTAAAGACATAGTTCGCACATGCGAGGGATGCTAGTTCTATGCAAGGCAAACACATCTTCCAGCTCAAGAACTTCAAATATTTCTAATCTCTTGGCCCTTTGCAGTTTGGGGCTTGACATGGTCGGGCCGTTCAAAAAAGGGCTAGGAGGGTTCACACACTTATTCGTCGCAGTGGATAAATTCACAAAGTGGATTAAGGCTAAACCCGTTGCTACCATAACAGCGGCACGAGCAAAGGACTTCATCATGTGTATCTTATACCGATTTGGAGTTCCTAACCGCATCATAACAGACAACAGTACTCAATTCACTGGTGGCATGTTTTAGCTTTTCATCTTGTTTTTTATTCTCCTTTGCCTGGGCTTTCAGCTTGACTTCAAGGGCTGCAAATCAAAATAGTCAAGGACTCAAGACTGTAGTCAAAACTCAACAAGACAGTCGGGAATCAACAATGATGGAGAAATCTACTCGAGATTCACTCGGGAAGACAATACAGAAGACTTACTTCTGATCTTTTCAGCTAAGGCCCAGTTTTCATCCCTGAGCTTATCAACCGATCCCCTCAGCCATGTTTC
Organism: Oryza meyeriana var. granulata; assembly: GCA_003991445.1. NCBI lineage: Eukaryota > Viridiplantae > Streptophyta > Magnoliopsida > Poales > Poaceae > Oryza > Oryza meyeriana. The sequence goes on from RYFJ01001390.1 coordinate 74,363, forward strand.
TCTCTCTTGGCTGGTCCGCTCCAGGTCGTCCTTGGCTACCTGGAGCTGGCCCAGTTGTTGGAAATGGGGGGCGAGCTCTATCAGGACCTTATTTATCTTCTCCGAGCGATCGACGATCTTCTGCTTAGAATAAAATAGAGCAAAACAGAGTCAAATGACAGAGTACCAGATCAATGGAAACTGTCCAGAACTCAACATGGCAAGATTCGCTACCTACCTGGACTCTCCTAGACGCGGCGATTGCAGCACGTAGAAGATTTTCGTGTTTCCTCGATGCTGCTTGCTTGTCGTGCTTGTAGCTCTCTGCAACTCCCTCGAGGGTGACCCAATGAAAAGTTCTTGGGAAGTTGCGCGGAGGGGCTTCAAGCCTGGGGAGATTTCCTTCATCAGAAGATGACGATACTGATGGCGATGGGGTCCTGGCCCTGAACTCGGCAGCTGCAGGGGCTTCGGTGATCTGCTCGGGGGCTGGGGCAGCAGCTTCAACATCCACTCCTTGGTTGGCCGGCACTGGTAACGCGGCTGTCAGGACTGTTTCAGCTTCAGCAACTGGGGCAGCCTCTGGCTCGGCAGGTGACATTACTGGTACTGGCTCGGTAGCGGGAGCTGGTGGCATAGTCCCCTTGGAATCTATGTCAACTCGCTTCCTGCATAATATATTAGATATTAATACATCTACCACATTATTCAAGATTCTCAAAAGATTGAAGATATTCTTTATTACCTCTTGGAAGTCTTAAATTTCCATTGAGTAGCTCCAGATGATGTCGGCGAGGGGCTTGATAGCCTGCTTGGTGGCAGAGAGCTGCCGGCTGTCGGGCTAGTCGGCGCGGTAGTTGGTGGTGGCGATTTGGTCATAGTTGGCTCTGTTCCTAACGCAGCCGGCTAGGGTGTCAAGGCACTCGGCAGTGCTGGCCTTGGGCTCGATGTTGCTGACCTTGAGCTCAGTGGTGCTGGCCTTGGGCTCAATGTTGCTGGCCTTGAGCTTGGAGACACCGGTCTTGGGCTTGGCGGCCTAGGAGCTGAGCTGACAGGATCTTTGATCTTCAGGCTCCCCGGCGTTGCACTCGGCGTCCTTGTCTTCTTCTTGCCCGGGTCTTCAAATGGTTTCTTCCCAGCCCTCTTGGAACTAGGTTGGGCGGTAGAAGGACTGGCTAGTCTCTTCCTCGTTTTGATAGCCGGCTGGTTTTGGGAGTCGTCATCAAACTCCACACAATCCTGCAAGTACTTCAACAACATACATCATGCATTGTAGAACAATCAAAGATAGATATCCACAGACATTCATCACAGAAGGATAAAGATTCACTATTAATTTTTCAAGATTACCTGTGGCCGAGGCCTGTTCTAGCTATAGGGCATGGGGGCGCATTCTGTGTCCTCAGTCTCCACTGCCCCATTGACAAAAAAGTCGAGCAAGGTATCGGTGACTTTGTTCTTGTCGGCTAAGTCAGGGTATTCATGGCTGGGGTCATCTTTGCCCTGATAAACCCAACCAAAGTGCCTTCTAGCCTTCAGAGGCCTGGTGCGGCGGTTCAAAAAGCACCTCGCCACCTAGGGACCAGTCAGCCCCAAGCTCTTCAGGAGATCTATCTTCTCCATTAACAGGTACACTTACCCCATTTCTTCATAGCTTGGTACTGAAGATCAGCTGGGCAGAACTGTTAGTGGAGAACTAGTGAAAGGGGGTAGAGAAGGTTCGAGATTGGAATAGTAGAACCATTCTCTGTGCCAGCCCTTGAGGGAGGTTTTTAAAAGAACGTGGAGATAGATTTACTTTATTTCATTCCTAAATTGGAGACCAGCTTCCCCAATGACTTGGATTTTATTTTTGGATGGCTGGGGCTTGATGTGGAAAAGATATCGGAAGAGATTGAAATGTGGCTTAACCCCCAAAAAAGCTTCGCACAGAGTGGCGAAGATGGAGATTTGCAGGATAGAGTTGGAATTCAGATTCACTAACTCTATTTGATAGAAGGACAAAAGTTGGCAAAGGAAATCCGAAGAGGGGAGGGCAAGACCGCGATCAAAGAAAGAAGTGAAGACGACGGTCTCACCGGATTTGGGTGCCGTCATGGATTCCTCTTCAGCGGTGCGCCAATGGATGACCTCTTGCCGCTGCGACATCAGCTTTTTCTCCAAGAACTTTAGCTTCAGCAAACCACAGTCCGACATCGGCCAAACTCCGGCGGACATCTCTGGGATCTCAAATGGGGCTCTCGGCATTGCTGGGAATGAAAAGATTTGGGGGAAATGCTTGTGGAGGCTTGGAATGGATGCGACGGAGCAGAATTGGGCGAGTCTCGGGTGGGGAGCGTTGGCTATGGCAAACCCTAGCGAGGCGGAGCACGACATATGGGCGCGGAAGCTGGAAGACGAAATGATTGGCGGATTGGAGAAGATGAGGGAATCTTTTCTCTCTTTTATAGAGCCTGTGCTAATAAGTAGGCTTGGGCCGATAAATTCACTGGGCCACAAGACATGAGTTTCTAAATAGCATTCTCTATTGGGCCGACCGCTGGCTGTGTTAAAATCACAGTGCAGATGCTATTTACAAAAACCGATTAAATAATCGGATATGCTTCATAAAAGCCTAATTGCTGGACACATGTATTTAGATATCTGCATTATTTACTAGGTATTGAGGATACATCCTTATAAGGATCGATAGCTGATCTCCATTAAAATTGGGGATACAGGTATCTCTCAAGTACACCTGACTACATATTGGGTTAAAATCCAAGAAGTAGTACTCGGCTTACATGCTTAGCCAACAATTGCCCTGAACAAAAATTATTCCAGCTGACATGATGCTGAAGAGTCTAATTTCCATGTAGTATACTACTCAGGAAAGACTAAAAGGTTAAAGATCTTTGACTTTATATTTAATTGTTTCACAATTAAGCACAAAGTCGGGGGCTACACCTAATAGGTGCGCTTATTCGACGCGCACTATTCATATTTCTCTATAAAGCCCTTCATAGCCTCGTTGCCAGCTGACATGAAGCAAGACTCGGGAAGAGAAGCACTCAGACAGAAAGTACTCGGGAGCAAGGCACTCGGGATTTCTTCACCATGGAGGACGAGCACTCGGCTTGAGCTGTGACTCGATCATGAAGCTCTCAGGAGCTGCTATCGAGGCCATGGCCCCGGGTGCCTCATGAGAAGCATATGGGCCACTTAGACAGAGGGTGGGCCTAAGCTTGTAATTAGGGATACAATAAAACTTGGCATATATTACCTTGCACGACAAGGAAAGAATAGCACGTTGTATTCCTAGAAGGAAATCTCTTGGTCAAAGTCCGACTGGGATTTCTATTCTGTAACCCTGTCCCCCGGTATATAAGGGGAGGCAGGGCGCCCCCTGAGGACATATCAGAATCTCACCAGAGAAACCTCAAAGGCAATACACCACAACTGGACGTAGGGTATTATCTCATCTTGAGGACCTGAACAAGTATAAATTGTTCCGTATTCCTTTGCAGTCCATCAAGTTTAGGTCTCACGAGTAGCCCCATATTCTTATTGGCAGTGTAAAACATCGATACCACTGGAGTACTCCTGATCAGGCAATATTTCATGCTCATTTGGATTGCTTTCTTTAGGAAACCTGGCAATATTTTCTCCAGAAAAATTATCAGTAGCAACAGTATGTGATGCAGTATTATGCAGTGGATTATTAGGCACTGGGTTAACTAACTGTTCACTCCTATAATTTGTAAGAGTAGGAGATAGAAGGAGTAACTCAGACCGAAACCTGGCACCAGCATTTGGGTGTAAATCAGCAAAAGGATAAATTGTTTCATCAAAAATCACATCCCTTGAGATATAAACACGACCTGTAGCAACATCAAGGCATTTGAAGCCTTTGTGAAGGTCACTAAAACCAAAGCAAACATATTGTTTGGATCTGAATTGGAGCTTGTGAGTATTATATGGGCGTAAATGTGGCCAGCAAGCACAACCAAAAGTTCTCAAGGAATTATAATCTGGTTTTTGATGGAATAACCGCTCTAACGGTGTAGAATGTTGAATGGTCTTGGTGGGGAGTCTATTGATCAAATATGTGGCTGCTGAAAAAGCTTCATCCCAAAATTTTTGAAGGCATTGAAGCCTGAGACAAAAGAGATAGACCCACTTCTACTATATGGCGATGTTTCCTCTCAGCAGAGCCATTTTGATGATGAGTGTGAGGATAGGAGATATGATGAACAATCCCAATTGAGAGAAAAAGGAATTAAGCTTCTGATATTCCCCCCCCCCCTAGTCAATTTGTATTGCAAGGATTTTTCTATCAAAAAGCCTCTCAATAAGAGTTTGAAACTCCTTAAATTTTTGGAAAACCTCATATTTGTACTTTAACAGATAAATCCATGTAAACCTACTAAAGTCATCAATAAAACTCACATAATATTTCTTTCTTCCCATAGACTCTAGGGCAGGTCCCCACACATTAGAAAAGACAAGTTCCAAAGGAAACTTAGAGACACTAGTGGAAATAGAATATGGCAACCAATGACTCTTTGCTTGTTGACAAGCATTACAAACTGACTTATCTGGACAGGAGAGATTATTCTTGCTAATAACTTTCTTAACAATAGTAGAAGAGGGATGTCCTAGACGACTGTGCCACCGGGGCAAGGATAACTTGAATGCACCAAAAGCTTGCTTGATGGAGGATATGGGAAGAGGGTAAAGGCCATTATGACATCTCCCTCTAAGAAGCGTGTTCCTCGTGACCTGATCCTTAATAGAAAAAAATTTAGGGTAAAGCTTAAAATAGGAACAATTATCAGCAGCTAAACGATGAGCAGAAACAAGATTTTTCTTAGCTTGTGGCACATACAAGATATTTCTAAGACGAATATTTTGAGTAGGAGTGTGAACAGTAGTATGCCCAATATGACTAATATCCATACCTGATCCACTAGCGGTGTGGATCTGATCACCTCCTTTGTATTTCTCCTTAACTGTCAGCTTCTCTAGCTCCCTGGTAATGTGATCCGTAGCACTGGTATCAATGTACCAGTTGGTGTCCACACCATAAGAGTTTGTAGTGGCTACAACATGCTTCTCATTTGCAACAAAATTTTCTTCAAATCAATACCAATAGTTAGTAGGAATGTGACCTCTTTTGAAGCACACTTGACAGATGGTTTGCCCCCACGACCACGGCCACTAGTGTTATTACCACCACGACCACGAGGAGCGCCCCTGCCACCACACATGTTGTTTCCTCCTCGACCGCGATTGGCCGAGTTTGCCGATCCTCCTTGCACACCACTGCTGCCACGGTAGAGCTCAAGTCTCGTTTCGAATTGAGGAGATGAGAGTACAATTCCCCAACAGAAATTGGTTCTACCCTGCGCAAATAGTGGAAACAAGATCTCTTAATTCTTCATCAAGTCCAGTAAGAATGTACTGAACCATGTCTTCATCATCTAGTGGCCGGCCGGCCACTACCATCTCATCTCCTAGGGACTTCATCTTGGCGAAGTACCGAGTGATGGTCATGTTACCTTTCTTGGTCGTCAATGCGCGTGTTCACAAATCGAGCACGAGTGCGCGGCCCATACATCGTCTCAATTGCACTCCATACTTCAGCTGCTGTTTCGCATGTGGCCACTTGAGTCAGAATATCTCTGGAGATAGACGACAAGTGATAGCCGAGGACCTGTTGATACACAACCTCCTATTCTTCATACTCTGGATTTGGCGTCTTGATCACCTTCCCATTGGTGGTGGCGATAATCTCGGCGTTTGGAGCTTTAGCCGCACCGGTGAGATAGCCCTGAAGCCGGGCTCCATGCACTGTAGCGCTAATCTACGCCTTCCATAGGGGATAATTCCCTTTGCCAAGCTTCTCCGAGATAGCCTACCCAACCAACGGATTGATTGCGGTAGTTGCGACGTGAGACGATGACCCTGACGATCCTCTAGCCATTGCTGCCGGAGTAGATGTAATCTAGGTTAGGAAAGGCTCTGATACCATGTAGGAATTTGTGGAAGCATTGAACCCTTTGCCTCGGGCCGCACTTGTATTTATATGGGCAGGAACAACCCCTGTCATGGCTTATATGGAAGAAGGAGTTGGATCGAATTTATCTCCAACCAAAATAGAAACCGAAAGGATTACATACTCTTATCTATAAGGAAACTGATTATCACATGTAGGAGGAGATCAAATATTCCTATCTCTAACAGAGGCCAATGAGGCAGCTGACTAGAGATGGGCAGTGTGACGATGATGCGGCGAGGTGGTGGCGTTGCCGCTGGAGACAGTGGAAGCTCAGCGGCGCAGGGGCATCTTGTTGAAGTTGTAGGAGACGATAGCCGGCTTCAAGCAAGAAGAGAATCAACTAGGAGGAGGGAGGAGGTGGCAGGCGGGGCTCGCCGGCACCAGCGGTGACACCATTGAGGCAAGTGCCGATGCACGGAGAGAGGGATGGCGGTGGTGCGTGTGGTGACTGATGAGTCATGACTCGCAAACGAACAAGTGAGGATGAGGGGTAGAGGAGGACTACATAAGGTTTTCTAGCATGGATCTTAAAACGATCTCAACCGTTGAAATTTGACTAATTTTTTTAACAACACGTGATTTTTTTATCTAGTCTTCCTTCTATGCCATTCAGAGTGAAAATTTATGGCGCTTATGTGTCCATGTTCCATCCGTAGACTAGCTGGATACATATTGGATGTAAAGGCTGGATTGATTTCAATTATATATAAAAAAGATCTTCCATCGATAGGCCACTAAGTAAGATAGGAAAAAACCAAATTATCCAACCATCCCTTATTTTTCCGTTTTCAGTTTAGAGTATATATTATATCTTCTTTCTTCTCCACACCATAGAAATCCCAAAACAAAAAAAAGTGAAATGCCAAAATACTAAAGAGATGTGATTTCTTTGCCTGGCGAAGGAGAGGGAAGGAGCCCAAGGACGTGGCCACACACTTGGATGATGCAATGGTGAAGCTGGTGATGGCGAGGAGGTGTCAATCATATTAGAGGTTGCTTTAAGGCCATTACATGATTGAAATAATTAGATAAGACCAAAATCCGTGATATTGATAATGCTCTCAAAAAAAAATTCAGGATATGAATTAAACTTACTACTGTAAAGAAACAGTGATAACAGTCTCCACATTTTAAATTGGTGGCTTAAACCTGATTTCCTTTAGGAAGAACGTAAATTTCAAAATTTTGACCCCTAACCAAAATTAGCTACAACTAGTTACTTAAGAATCTAACTGTTGCTGTGGCGGCCAAATTAAGAGATACTGCAACAGCAGTGAATCACTAGTCACTACTCATTTGAGTACTATCCGCTCTGAGATCCAATCCTATTCCTCTGAATGATTCATAAGTAACAGCTGTGTCTGAACTCTGAAGATCCATATACAGTTTCCGATATGACTTCTCACAACCAGGAATAATTTATTGGGACATTTCTTGGGCTTTACTGGCAATGTACATGTTGAATTAGATAGGATCAATGGAGACATGCATCCCTGCAAATCCCCAGTACAGAAAAGGACTGCCACATGTGGCCATCATTTTTCTTTTCTCCAGCAAACAAGGATCCCAGCTGCGGTAACACGCTGGCCCCAGCTGCCTATGTCCTTTTCAGGGTTTGGAATACCGCTTTCACCGTAATTATTGGACGTCCGATTACATAAAAAAACCATATTTTATCGGATAAAATTTCAAGTCTAAAATTTGATTTCTTGACCAGAAAAGGGCTAGCATAATTCTAAATTTACATTCAAAGTTTTAAATACAAAATTTTATTTGAATTCATATCGTTCCCACTGGTAACCGCCGCAAACCTCCACCCTCTTGATTTTTTTTCTTTGACTCTCGACCGTATATAGCACTATGGTTTTCTAAAATAAAGGTGTTATATCTGTCCTAAAAAGGTGGCTTCTAATAATGATTATTGCACTGGAAAATACAAGCAGACCGTTCCTAGAAGTTGCTCATGGTTTGGTGGATAGGCTATTCTTGACATTAGCTTGTGGCGGGGCAAGATGAAGAGGATTGGAGAAGTACATCAAGAAAACGATTATGATGAAAAGGACCTTGATGGAAACTTATTAGATCGGTGGCATGTGTGGTGCTTGGCATATGGAGATCGATCTCAAAATTAAATAGATAGTACAACTACCACCGCAACTAAATTTGATCTCCTCTATGCTGATGAGTCTTTTAGCATATACTCAGGAAGGTAACAAGAGGGACAATATATTTTATATTTCTAATAAAGCTATAATTAGGTATAGTTAGTACACATCTTGAAACCTTTGGTGCCATGCACCCGACACTTCGCAACAACGGCAGTAAAAGGACTCTATTTCGATTGGTGGTTGTAGTGGTATTAGCTTTAGCTGCGTCATATCAGATAGTAAGGGTTGTCCGACTAGTGCCAAAATTGCTCAAACAATATTATTGCTATGGTTTTTATATTTTTCTTTCTAATAATCGATCTGACCAGGAGAAGTACTTAAATGAAGCATCACACATTCACATAGTAGTAAAATCACCAGAAATCTACTGGAGAATCGATGAAATTATGCATCATCTGATCCTGATGCCATCCACTGATGATCAATCCATTCCTACATGAACCACTTTGTGCATTTTGCGAGGCCAAGGCGACAACGGTGGGAGCAAATCTGACCGAGCTTTTCCGTGATCTTGTGCAATGTCAATGTGTACAACTGTCAACTGACGCTGTGTGATTTTTGGTGCTAAATGGAATCTTGTGGGCTAATATACAGGCAATGGCCTTGGATTTTACGATGAGGGTTAGCAAGAATCCCGGGCCTCTATCTATCTGCACTCTTGTGTTTGTTTGTGATCAATTTAGTATCAAGCGCCGGCCTTGTACATTATTGAATTAACAGTATAATGGATAAATATCAATTAACTTTGATGTAACAGAAGCTAAGGTAAGAGCCAAGCATGAATTAATAATGAGAGATAGCTACTCTATCCATTAGAAAGAAATCAAAGAATACTCCCATTCACTTTACATGGCACTTTGGGAGGTTAATTTTTGTTTGTCGTCTTGGTGGTACAACCATTGATAGCTAGAATGGGATATCATCTGAAGGGAAACATTTTTTCCAATTTTATATTTTTGTCTGCTATACATATTTTGAGACCCGTTTTTGGCAGCGGTGCTAATGCCAATATTTTTGGGCCACAGGTGTTGAAATGGATTATCATGTGTAGGGGAGGCAATTGGGTGAGATTACAATCGCAAATAGGGGTTCCTTTGGAATATAGGAATGGAAAACTACATGAGGAAAAACCTAACATGATAGGAATCACACATGTAAAATGAATAACTGAAAAATATAGGAAAAATATGAAATGGTGTGTTTGGAACATAGGAATTTGATGAACACATGAATCTTACAAAACAACCATAAAAGTATGCATAGTTGCCCTGGTTAATATATCAGAAATTAGGGTCAATTTAGAGGTTCATTTATTTGATAGCAACATTTTTTTTCCTTGGACATAGGAGAATGAAAAAGGGGTCTTTAATTAGTACTCCCACCGTCCACAAATATAAGTTTTTAAGGAGTTTTAGAAGAGATTAATATTAAGATAAAATTACTTTTATATCCTTAGGAGTTTACCTTATTAGTAAAATCATGACCATCAATACAACAATAGATGCAGGGAAGCACTCCGAAAATGCTTATATGTGTAAATAAATTTCAAACAATAAAAAATGCTTATATTTGTGGATGGAGAGAGTAGATGTCTTAATTCCTATGGAACCTATGACAAAGGAAAGCTTTCCTCTATTTTTCCTATGCCCCATTTCTCCACCCCTGTGTAAACCCTAATTCTCTATTTTCCCTACAAAATTTGTACAAAACCAAAGGGCCCTAGACCTCTTTTTCCCCCAAAGATAAAGAAAAATTGGACTAACAGATACGAGCTAAACAACCAATTACATATACTAGTAACTGTGCACGTGCAAATGCATGTTTTTCAATATATGTTGTTCAAAAATCGCTAGTTATGTTCAAATAAGTCTCGCGAATCACATGACATAGATATGGCAGTTCATTTTTATTTCCATTGAAAATGATATTAAAAAGTAGCATGCATTATTTTTATTTCTATTTCACGAGAGAAATATAAAAGCTTCTACTTATCATTTTTTCAATATCCAGTAAAAGGTGAACAATGAATAACGCAAAATCCAATCAATACATTTCACCAGGTTGAATATAAACCGGGCATCATTTTGTTATTTTAGATATCATTACAAGGAATGCTTTTATGAGCATGCAATTAGTATAATGTAACCATATTTCTTACAAAAGTAGAATTTATCAACACGATTCCTTTTACATCATATTTCTCCTGATTAAGATGTGAGACAACAGAATGCAAGTCATCAGCCTCCTTTCTGTAGTTGCCATACTGAAATTGTCATTCACTTTCTCTTAAAAGCATATGCTGAAAGGCTTTTTCTCTTAAAAGAATATGCTGAAAGGCTTACAGATCATGCATTCCTGCTACCAAAAGAAAAGGTATGTCCAAGCGACAAGACAAGTGTCAGCTGAAATTCAAAGCAACAATAGACAGGAACATCAGCTCATTCAGTTCTAGCTTGTAACAAAAACTTTAGAGAAGGATAATTTGTAATGACCCAAGGCCATGACAAGATAATGGGTGTGCCGAAAAATCATTGGTTGCGCCGAAAGAACTTTTCTTCCTGCAAACCGAAAAATCATTGGTTGTGCCGAAAGAGCTTCTCTTCCTACAAACAGTAGGACAATAGCATAATTAAATATATTTTTAGTCTTTATTAGCTCACTAATGGGTGGACTAATATATTACAGGGTGATCCTCTACTTGGTGAAATAACATCATTGTATATGCTTGACCCATGAGAGTAATTAAAATGGAAGGCACCTAAGCACTTTCACATGCATTTGGGTACTACTCCTTGACCAAAACTGCAAGTCCTGTGGAAAAACAAGCTATGTATGCGCTCCAAGAAAGAAAAGTCAGAACCTCTATGATCTAATATATCTGCAACATCAACATAATGCCAAAGCTAAGCTAGTTATCATTCCACACAGTAAGAAAACATGGTGATTGTCTAATATGTTCAAGCAATTTTATTGTGTGGTTTGTCTATAGGATTTCTTAAATTAGTACAGTACTTACAAAAATGATTTTGATGAGTGCAGAGGTGCAGTGCTTATATTGAAAGCTTCATGTAAGTTCAGTGAAGCAAGGTATCCAATATCCAATAAAGCTCATTCCCAATCCAATTATATCTGTTACTGTTTGAGTAAGATTGCCAACTAATTGTAGAATTATAAAGGAAACTATAAACCAATGAGATATTTTTGAGAAATTCAGAGATCATAGTCAAGAAAATCTCAGAGATTGGCAGCCCTTGGCACCACAACTACATATGTAGTACTGTTTTTCATGAAAAACATTGATAGTAAGGTTGATATTCCAACATTAACATATCACTATAGAGAGACTGAAGATATAATGTTTTTGCACATCCCAAATGATGTTTAAATAACATTAAAATTTAGATATACACCATCAGTCATTATATCTCAAAAACTTATGAGATGCTTACACAACAATACATATAATAAAATGAATAAGTGTAACGCCCTGCTTTCAGCGAGATATTAAACGATAATTTGCTAAAATCTACCTGTGAAAATTTCGATCTTATGTGTTGTGTTGTATGTCGTGCCTGGATCTCAATTTAAAATCCTGTCCTTAATCTCGACATTTCATCCTCTCCAAAACCCTCCGTTCCAAAATAATCTCTGATTTCAAATCGTCGATATCGAGCTTTGTTTCAAAACCCTAACGACGAGTTCCTGATCTTCCCCTTAGTAAACCCTATTTCGATATTCGAATCGATGTTCCAAAATCTCCGCTTCGATACCCGTTTCGAAGACCTGAGTCCAAGCCCTAAACATCTCCTTTGAATCTCCCTGTGAACCCCTTGTTCTCTCCTTTCCTTGAATCCCTAAAAAAACCTCAAGTTAAATATACGACTTGGGTGTCGAGCCTCTTTTCGAACCCTCTCCATCTACACACACGCACACACACATATCCCTGAGTATACACCCACGTATATAAACTTGTGTATATACATGTATCAACCCTCCTCAAACTCCCTTAAGCTTTCCCCCAAAAATTCAAATTAAATATTGTAATTTGAATTTGATCCTCCCTCCTTCAATTTTCTCTCTTTGGATCCCCTGCAAAAATCCTTGAAAAAAGATTAATCCCAAAAATACCAAACAATAGTTACCCTGGACCCCCCTTGATCCCTCAAATTTTCTTGAATTCAAAAATAAAATTTTGAATTCAAATAACAGTTCAAATCACCTCAAAGTCCTTTCAAATGACTTCCAAGAAAATAAAAGGAGGCACTGTTTCTCATGGGCTGCCATCCTCCTCTCTCCCTACAGCCGAACGGCCCACGGGCCAGCAGCATGCCGCGCGCCACCGATTGTCGACACGTGCCCTTTCTCCATTCCAGCACAGCCGCCCGATCTCTCTCGCTTGCCCCCGCGCAGCGCGTGCCGCCACCAACGGATCGTCACCACGCGTCCCGCCAATGCCGCGCCCATCGTCCGATCGTCTTTAAGCCGCTGCGCCGTCGGATCGTCGCCACACGCGCAGCACAGCAGTCCGATCCGCGCGCTCCCCCGCTCGCCCACGCGGACAACTGGGCCACCGTCGGATGAGCGCCGCGTGGCTTGCGCGCTCCTCAGCCATCGATCTCCCCTTCACTGTTTATCTTCTTCCTCCGTTCCCCGGCTCCGTTTCTCCGTTCCGCCTCGACGGTGTTCGATCGAATGACGAACCGATGCCGCCGCTACGTCGTGATGCCGCCCGGCCCCGCGGAGTCCGCCGTTAGCCGCCGCAGCACGCCACGCGCACCACGATGAAGCTTGGCCGCGCTCTGCCGCCCGTTTTGCCCGCCTCCTTTTCGCTTCCCATTCTCACCTCTGCCGCTCGGTCAAAAGCCGCTGAGCCGATGCCATCATCCTCCCCACAGTGACCCCGCGAGCCCACGCACCCACTCCAAACCTAACTGCACGATAGACCGCCTCCGCCGCCTCGTGAATCCCAACCGCCCATTTGAAATTACCGCCCACGCGAGATTCCGCCACTGCGCCATGTACCTCTCACTTGAGCAATGTGTGGTGGAGAGAACTAGAGAAACACCGGGCCGAGCATGCGCGTGAATGGTCTGCCAAAATTGACTCCTCATGCTTGCGCAGATGCGGCTTCCTTTTGCAGTTTTGGTTTTGCTGATTATTCAGTTACGCGCGACTTATCCGGTTTGATTACGAGAAAGGCGTCCTGATCACACGTCTTATCGATACCGAACCACCACCTCCACACAATACACGCGAAAGCAATCTAGGGTTTTGCCTCTCCTCTGTACTACGCCGCTCGTACATCGTCTACTCCGTCTTGCTCGTCAGCATGCACCGGCGATTGGGAGAGCAGGTTTCTGGAACCGTCGTCCTCGTGTAGTTCTGCACTGGGAGAGGGTGAATAAGATTTTTGGGAAGTGTTCCGCACGACTGCTCGTTATTTGTCCGCTACGGCTCGTCTTCCTTTACGTTCGAGCGCTGTGCATCGTCATCACCATCCTGTACCATGCGTTGTACGTGCGGTGCACGCATCTGTTCCGAGCTCTTCTTCTGAACAGAATCGTCAGTACGTATTCTTCATATTTTATGTGTTCAATCTATTTATTTATTTTTCCGTTGCATGTATGTGATTGTGTGAGATGATTCTACTAGCTTATGTGATTGATGTCATGATTTATTTATGAAATAAATTAAATCTACGTGTGCTTATTTTTCCAACAAAACCAATGTTGTAAAATCTAAGGCAACAGAAATGTTACGCCATTGTCTGCCAAGCAATGCTCATTCCAAACCTGAAGTTCCATTACTTCCTAAAAAAAGAAATACATGAAAGTAGGACAAACCAGCATTACAAACTATAGGTTAAACAAGCCAATATACGCTTGTGCCCCCTGCAGCCTAGTCCCCGACACCAACGGCCTAGAACCCCAGCCCATATCTACCTTCAGCCCATTAAAGGAAGCCTTTCATAGTTTAGGCAATTAACCTGCTGACCCATTTAGGCCTTGTTCGATAGCAGTGGAAATTCATCCAAAGGAAAATTAAACCACATAGGGATTGGGTTGATCCCCTCCCACCCACCCAACCCCCTCCCACCATGGGGTTTAATCCCCTCCAATCACTTGTTCGTTCGTTCGGATGCAAGCTAGAAACCACAGGGAATGACAGGGCTTACTTCATGTTGAACTTAGGAATGGCAGAAAATTATGAAAATAATCCAAAATTAAAGGAAAAAATTTGATAATGCATTGCAGGAGTAGAATCATACATACATAACACACCAAAATTAAGAAGGCTTGTTAATAAAAAGAAAAATCCAATAATGCATTGCAAGAGATCCGATGCAACACAAGATAACTCTTCCAAGACCTCACCAACCTCCATTCACAACTCAGAATTACCAAGTGACCATAGTTCTGAATTCTAATATAACTTTTGGAACAGAAAAAGAGCTCAAATATAACAGGAGTAAAGGGTTACAGATTCTAATACAAGCTGACAACAAAATCCTAACGCGATGAGAGTATAAGACAATATTAGCTCTGAACGATGGCAACAATACATCCACTACAAAATTCTAAAATGAAGTGCTCAACATGATCTCGGAATAATTATCTTCAAAGACATAAGCATAGTTCCATTAGTATCATAGTAAGCTTTGCTGAATCTCTGAAAGCTAGTGAAACTTGATCAAGAGGATGTTGTTAAACACATAATGCAGCTCTCAGCTCTCCTTCAAACTTGTATCAAGATAACTGTCACAAAAAAATTCACATCGGAAAATTAATGAAACAACAGTGGCATTCAGTTTGATCACTGCAAGGAGCAAATCTTATTAATATAAACATGTGAAATACATATCTTAGAAGTGGACAATAGGTACAAATCTGTTTATTATAGCTGCAACATGAAACCATTATACACCATAGCCCATCACAACAGCTATGAAGTGCAAACAAGTTACCACATAGCTTTTCTACTTTCCTAGAAGGAAAATTTCTTTTGGAACTACATAGTTGAATAGGTTACCACATAGCTGAACAAAGGTAAAGAAACATAATTATGAAAAAAGCATGTAACAAGAGAAATAATAGAAGAAACCCCTCCATACTACAACCTGACTACAAGAAATGGTACATGGAAACTAGAAGAAACCCCCTCCCTAGTAAATTGGCTTGTGCCATTTTAGATACTAGCATACTACAATCGATGTCTATGCCCAACCAATAAGAAAATAAATTCAGAGATTTTCAGTGACAATATTTTAGAGATAAAACCTAGGATTTCAGTGATATATTTGCAGTGACAATATTTTGCAAGGCTAGTCCTAGAAGCAAATAACTTGTCCCTAAAACAATGTAGCTAAGTATTTCTGAAATACTTGTTCAAAAATCAGATAAATATTCTAAATTGGTTGTCAAAAGTAAAATCTGTATTCCAACAAAAGATAAAGACGGGTCACACTTACTAGCATCGTCTTTAACAATGTAAGACGGGTCACATGCCCTGCACTCATGAATCATGGTGCTACATATACAACAGCCCAAAGACATATAAAACTATCCTTTCCAGTTTCCACAATGCAACTATCTAAACACTAAAATGAGATGTCCATGTTTCAGGTAAGGAACAAAGAGGCTGATTTCCCAAGAAGCTTTCACTGTGAAAAATCCAGACTTTTGAGGGGGCATTGTAAATCTAGGTTATTGTGATTTTTGAAAACTATTTAGGGATCATCTTAGGAAACATTAAATTGCGATAGACTCAATCATGTTAGGGTTAAAGGTGAAGGTGAAAACATCATTTTTAAATGATCTCCACTTAATGTGCAAACCAAGAAATCTCATTTTTGGCTAATGGACTTCTGTGAAAGAACGAATACTTGTAGAGTTGTAGTCCAAAGGAATCTATCAAGAGAAGGCCTTAAACAACTGGAAAGAGCATGTGTTAAAACCTAAAAGCAGTTACTTACTGGACAATTTGAATGACTATTCTTTGAGCTGAATTTTCAGAAGTAATCTCCAAACATTTGGATCAAGTAGTGGCACATATATTCTCTTTACCTATTTATAGGAATCAATACTATGAGATTCACTATAAAATGGAGAAAAACTAGTTTAGATTACTGGTACCTATACATACTATCATAATGTATAAGCAATGGAAATTCATGGCAGTAAATAGAATCTATAAACAAACTGCAGCACTACATTACCAAAATATAGGTTCAACGCTCAGCCTTTGAAAAAAACTAAGGATATATGCATTATTTAAAAGCTATAACATCCTCAGATTCTTCTTTCTAAAAGAACCTGGCTACCACAACAAGCTGCCTGGTTGTAAGCAGTGAAAAATAGCATTTTTGTTTAGTCTAGTTTCTGACCAATTCCTTGTACCATAATACCCAGGGGCAAAGGTGGAACTTGTACCAGGCACCAAGCAGCACAAACTATTGCATAAAAATTTTGAAGACCTAAATGCAATGCAGGAAACATGAAGCCAAAATAACCAAGGAATATTTCTTTTGCAGATTTAAACAGAGGGGTAAAGATGCAAATAATTTCATAGATGACAATTGCAAGAAATGCAGGAACATTTGTGCCGAGACATACCTCCCTCTTCGGATCCAAGCACCAGGACTCAATGGAGTTCCTCCCCTTCCATTCTCTTTCTCCCTCTCGCTGATTGAAACCCAGCAAGAACTTTTGTTCTCTCCCCCTATCCCTCGGCAACAAAAATCTTGGAGAAAAATGGATGAGGGAGAGCGGTGGCGACGCAGTTGGAGAGGAGAGCGAGGCAACGCTGCGGCGCGGCCTGTCGAGGAGGAGGACACAAGCGAGAGAGAGAAAAAAGACACGCCTCCAAGATGATTTTTATCTTCCCTCGGGATAGGCGTGGATTGGGCCAGTATTTTCCCCACCCCAGCCCATCGGAACACGTCCACGGGCCACCAAGGAAAAACGGCCCACGGGTATTGGGCTGCAATTCCGCCCGAAACGAACAAGGCCTTAGCCTATTACCAGGCCCTAATCCAGCCCAAGCTGACGCGATCCGACACAACACAACCCAACCCGTCCGCCACCGCCGCCGCCTTCGCCCTGCCGCCCCCTGCGGTGCCCTCCCCTCGCTCTGCCCTACGCCGCTCGGCGACGCGACGCGCCGACCAGCCGACGACGCTTCGTTGGCCATGCAGGCGGTGGGGGCGACCGCCGCGTTCTCGCCGGCGCTTACGCCGTCTCCGGCGAGGCGGAGCAGGCAAGTCGCCTTTATTCTTTACTCGCGTGCTGCCATATTTTTTGGTTCTTGTTGCTGGCTTATACATGAGGGGAGGGGACATGATGAATTCCAGGAGGAGGTTTTCTCGGAGATGTCAGTCGGGAAGAATTTTGATTTCGGCTGGGTACTCCCAATTGGAGGTGCAAAACTGTCTCTCTTTCTCGCCTTTTCCATTTTACAGTACTTAAAAATAGCCCAACGTTCCTGTTCGTTACGAGATTCAAGCGCCGCTCAAACATCGACGGCTTGCGCGAAGCGCCTAGCCCATCTGACGTAGCAAAAAAAAAACGGTTTATTTTTTAAGCGCCTCTCTAAGATGCGCGTTGGAGGTGGTACATTACATAGATACACTGCAGTTTGCTGTTTGGTAGTGGGAGAAAAGGAAATGAGGATGTTTATTTTAGGGAGAAAATAAATGACTGCTGGATGAAAAATTTGATGTTCTTGTGAAACTTCGATTGTTCATTACAAGCTGGTGTGCTGTTGACATATTTAGGACATGTTATCCCTGCTTGAGCTATGTCTGCTCTTACAAATCATGTAGATTATCTACCATCCATGTGTTCTGCACTTCTCCTGCTTTTTATATAATTTACCATTTTTAGATTAGAGAAATGCGTGACATTAGTTCTTTTAGGTCAGAGGAGTTAGCTATCGACCTCCAGGAACTGAACAAAACTTGTTGAATGAAATTAGCCTCTCTCTTCGGGATAAAAGGTTAGCATGTATAGTTTTCGGAGAGTAAATTTTATCTCTGGACTGAATTGTATTGCTGAGTGTCCCATGCTCATGCAGTTTTGGCTTGCTTTTTGGGCGGAGTGGGAGTGGGAAAACCACTCTTTTGCAGGTTTGCATAAAAATACTGCATGCCATTGTTAAACTCCCTTTCTCACCTTCCATCTTAAGGTGACTTGTTGATTTCTCAGCTTTTGGCAGGTCTATCGGAACCTACCCATGGGACGATTTGCATACAGAAGTACAACGATAGTGGAAATCCTTTAGGTCCATCAGAATTGTTAACTGCTCAAAGAGTTGGTATTGTATTTCAGTTTCCTGAGAGGTTTGAGTTCCCACTTTCACCATTCAATAATGTAAACTGAATAGGAATGTATATGATCAATTGAAATGTTTAAACTGGTCCAGTAAACAGTAAGATCATTACATATCTCATCGTAGGTACTTCTTAGCGGATACTGTGCTCGAAGAAATTACTTTTGGATGGCCACAGCAAAACACAGACTTTCTTTTCAGGGAGACGCTTGCTTTAAAACTTCAAAATGCCATTAACTCGGTATAGTTTTTTGGGGTTTCAGTTAGTACCTAATAGAACATTATATCATTCTTTCCAGTGCTAAGTGAGTTCCTTGATTGAAACACGAATAGTTTATTCCTAAGATAATTTGTGCTATGCATAACACACTAGGTTGGTTTGAATGGCATTTCATTGGAAGAAGATCCACAATCTCTAAGTGGTGGGTTTAAGCGGCGACTTGCTTTGGCAATTCAACTGGTATTGTTTGTTCATGTTTGTTATTAATGACAATCTTTTTTTGTTTAAAAAACAGCAAGTTGTCATATAGTTGTTCTACCTCTATTAATTTTATAATTTTGTAGGTCCAAACTCCTGATCTATTGTTGCTTGATGAGCCTCTTGCTGGTCTTGGTATGTGATTGAATGCCTATACTGAGGCATTGAGCATTACTCTATTTCTTAGTCTGTTTCCAAATAGGCATTTCTTAACAGCGCATGCAGGCTTTGTTGTTGTCTATAGTAGAAACAATATTTGTAGTTATTCATGAAAATAATTCGAAATGATTATGTATTTTCAACAATTTACTATAAATTATTAGATAAATTTAATGATCATGTTTTGATATCTGAAATGACACTATTTAAAATTAAAGAGAGTATTTATTGATTCTTTTGTGAAACACAAGTAAATGGTATCTTGTACACTATCACCCATCGGTTGTCTAATGCACTTTTTTGTGGGTACCCTATCATCTCTGTTGACAGATGCTGTGATTATTGTTGATAGACAAGTATTACTGCGAAAGCAGTATATAATTGTGGCATATATTTATCAAGTATTTTCCCCTCAATATCAGATTGGAAAGCTCGTGCTGATGTTGTGAATCTTCTGAAGGACCTAAAGAAGGATCATACGATATTGGCTGTAAGTCATGACCTAAGGTAAATTTAAAACTAACATAAACGAAAATGCTGTTATTTTTCTCCACTTTCTTCAGGTATGATTGGCAGTTTGTTTGCCCCTGATTCAAAAAGAAATGTTCTTCGTCTATGCTCCATCAGAACTTCACAAGCTATTTGTTGATTTATTCATACTTAATTTCAGCTGGAAGCAAACAATGTTTTAAATCATTGATCTTGGCTAGGATGTTTTTGAATGCCTTGAAAATATCATGTAGGGAATTGTACCCGCTAGTTGACCGCTCATGGAGAATGGAAATGGGGGGAGTTTTGAAGGAAGAAGCTTTACCTGTGTAGGGATGCTAGCTGTCTCCAGATCAGGTTCGGTCAACTAGACAGCTGCATCTGTTGCCTTATGTTATGTTGGTCTGTAGTATCTTTTGACAGTTACAGATCAAGGATGGTTTAATTAAATTATTTTGTCATAAGTATGCCTTGTGCAGTTTGAGAATTTCAGGAGCAAGCAAATGCACGCAGAACTTCAACGAAGACATCATTGATGTTTTTTCTCCAAATTTCCACTGCTGAAATGAAGAAACAATGTCTGCAGATTTTTGCCTGGGTAAGGGTAAGATGCCTGTCTGCCAGGATGCTGAATTCCAAATCCAGAACTACATAAGCCATTTCTCAGGGACAGAGTTGTGCAAAACAAATACAGAGTTCATATAAAAACCTGTATAATTTGGAATGCAGAGCAAAATAATACTGAAGATGGCGCTGAAATTTATACTGAAGAGGAGCTAACCGATTGTGCTACTGTTACAAAACATTGGAAAGTTTGTTTTACTGCCTAACTATTCCACTCGCATTTGTACAACCTCATTTCCTCCAAATTTCTTTTTCCTGTTCTATCGTGTACTGAACAATTCTTAAGCCCTTATTTTCCTATCTTCATCCATTTGTATGATGTGGAAATGTCTCATTCATGTGATGATGTTACAGATGTTATAACAGCATATATGTCCACCATAATCCAGAAAATAGGCAGAGTGTGGTCAACAAATTCTGTTCCCACTGTGAATTCATTTATACTATTCCTGCTCTGTGGGCTAACTCCAGTCCTACATATAACGCGTTTTTTTAATAGAATTGACATTTCTGTTGAACTGCAAATAGCATTTACTCTACTCTTGGACCTCATATTAAGAGCATTTGCGTTTTCAAGGCAGGCACCAGCACTTTTCCATCCCTTCTAGACTGCAATTGTCACTTTCACAGCTCATCCCTTTATTCATATATTCCAACCTTTGTAAACCCCACGTGTTGAGTCCCTGTCACCACCTGCCAGAAGGGAGCTATGTATGCAAGAACAAGTCAAGTCACCAAATGCTAAACAAGTGATCTTATCCAAGGTATGTCATTTCAGAGCCAGTAATCTTTTGATAATCATCAACTCCTGGCATTGCTAATTAGCTGATTAAGCTTGCTCCCTGCAGGAAGGCTCCAGGAAGGTGACAAGGTTGGAAGGATTTTGGTAGGTTGGGGTCATTCTCTCTGAATTGGTGTCCCGGTTTTTCCATCATGAAAGGACCATCTACCAGTTGGTATAATTTATCATTTTTTCGTTTTGCTGCTTCCTCTTGTCTGCTCATCAGTCTTACATATGTCGTCATCAGTCATCACACATGGTGCTTGTAGGTGACCAGGACCTTCTGAAGGGAAATACTAATGGTGACTCTGAAGTCTGAACTTCTGAAGTAGCATGCATGTGTACATAACTTCCTGTCTGTGCATTTACAGGGTGTTTGATTTAGTTTATTGCTTATGGCTTCTACCTCGATTTTCGTTATTATGCTTTTCAAAATATAAAATTGTACGTTTTTTAAAAACTTTTTATATGAAAGTATCTCTAAAAAAATAAATAGATTCTTTTTTAAGTTTGTAATAGTTAATATTTAATCACGTACTAATGACGTTTCTCTTTTTCCTGCAGTTTATAAGCTACCGCGAGAAGCTGAATCAAACATCTCCTTATTTTGTTGCAATGTGTAGGCCTTTTCCTATGTTCCCGTATGAACTAATCTACTTTTTAAATATTTTAGTGTTCATACTTTCAATAGGAACAGGCATTCTATATGTAGCTAATTTACCAGTAATATAATTACAGAAATAAAGTGATCGAGTTAGGAAAAATAATTAGTGTGACACTGTAATAACGTGCACCCGGGCTCGATGACTCATCAGTGTTAGGCAGCGTTTTCTTGCGCCTTTAGCTTAGGCTTATAAGCCGTACGTAAAACGAGAAATATTATTAGCGTATGATTAATTACGTATTAGCTATTGTAAATTTAAAAAATAGATTTATTTGTTTGGTTAAAGAAATTTCTATATAGAAATTTTTTTTGCAAAAAACATCTCGTTTAACGTTTTGAGACGCGTGCTTACGAAAAACAAGATAATAAGTTTAAGCGTTAAGCACAAACAAATACTACCTTAATGTGTTTTATTGGACCAGACGACCAATGTTATTCTCTAGCTGACGAACTTTGCAATGTTACTAGACTAAATTTGGTCGTAAATAGTAAGAGAATTGTGGTACCTAATGGTACCTCCTCAAGACCATAAATATCACTCAGATGGTTATCATGCAACAATACCTAGGTATCTATGTATCTTACATATTATGCCCGATATTGACTTAATTAACAACTAATGCATATTTGCCTGTTGTTGAGAGAAATCATTAAGATGATCTTGGTTCATCCATTCGTCCCAACCATCATTTTTCATTTCAGACTGCAAAAAACTCTCAGGTGGTACTGAAATTCCGAGATTTAAAAATTTTTTCATACAATTTTGAAATTAGAACAGATTTTCACTGAATTTAAACAATTTTTTTTGCTAAATTCAAACAGATTTGTTTTTTTGGAAATGTGCATCCTACCAGGTCCTACCGGTAGGCTAAATTCAAACATATTTCATTCTAAAACTGTGAACACTAATCCCAATTGGCTATTATTGGTTGAGCTATGGCTGATAAGCTGAAGCCATATGAAAGAAGCAAGAAATAATAATTTATAGGTATAACTTTCATATATATATTATTTATAGTGTAAAGCCAATGCTAGAAAATAGATTATGATGAAAAAAAAACAAGAACCAAATATTAAGTTTTAAAATTCTTGGCTTAATGTGTGATTCTCTCCATTGCCCCTCTTACCTTTTAGACATATTGTACCATAGTATATGGGGTAAATATTTGCAAACTCCCACTGCAAGGCTTTTCATGGTGTGATTTCAAAACTTCTGAAGTTGACAGGGACACACAATTCAAAGGCTATGACCTTGGAACAACCCAAGTAGCTGGACAACCAACAACAGATCAAACAGAACACGAGATCCGGCACTGATCGATAAAACGCCTTTGTCCAAGTTGATGAAACCTACATATGCAGTCCACAAGATATGCAGGATCTCCTTAACATGGTCGACTAACAATGGCAAAGATGAACACTGGCATATCTGGGCGACAATGACATTTTGATCCTTGCTTTATGCCTAGCTAGACCAATACTTTTACAAGTCCAACACAACCATGTCTGCTCGCGCATACAGGGTACCAACAATTTCGGTCTACGATGAAAGAAAGAAGAGAGAGATGCATGGTAAAAGCAAATGTCTTGGGGAGATTTCCATATACCAGCTGCAGCAGCTGGTTCCTAACTTTTGTCTCCTTCTCTTCTTCCATGAGAATTATTTGTTGCCTGTATGGTTGATATGATGTTTGAAAAGCAACTATATATTCAAATTATCCAACATACGAGGGTGCAACATATTTAGCGCACCGAAAAAGAGAGAAATGATCAAATATAGGCATCGTTGACACAGTACATATGCATAAGCGTCAATGTCGGTATAGGCTAACACATATGGGTATGCGAGATTACCTGAATATTGGAAAGTTGGACTTCAATTTTTTTATGAGATTTGTTGATGATGTGATGGATTCATGGGCATGCATACGCTACCTCTTTGATCTAGTGAAGCAACTCTGGTTTTCAAATATGCTTTTGAATATATTGTCCATAATTCGAATTGATTTAATTAATCTGACCTAAAGCTTATGAATGGCAATTTTCAGTTAACTCTATTCCTTCTTTGTGAAATTACTGTCTTCTAGATTGATAGTACCATTCTGCTGTCAAAATTCAATTTAGATACATAATCACCCTTTTCTTCATGAGGATTGAGAAAAGGTAGTAACTTTTCATTCCATGCATGATCATTTACTAGATTTTGTCTCGAAAGTGGTGTATTGGTTAAGAAATAACCAAATGGTTTTGAGACAAAATCCTGGAAATATACATATAGTTAACCCACCCACCAAGTAGAGACAAGAGGACCGGAATTGAGATTACACCTACAATATATCATCACTGCGACTAGTCTGTGCGTTAAGGATTGCACATGATCTTGTCCATCTTTTTTTTTCTTGCAAAGGGCTTAGATCTAAAGCTATATTACCTTAGGCCCTGTTTTTTTCAGAATTATTTACTCTATGCTTAAAAAAAATACTTTTTCTCAAAAAAACTTTCTTCTACTACATTGCTTTAACCACTTGTTTTAATCTATTTGTTAAGTTTATTTCTTAAAATATTTAATTTATCCCTATAATTAACTAGATAATCCATATCAATAATCTATTTCAAATAGGGCCTTAGCTACACTAAATCCCAGTGTTTTTGGAGGAACAGTGCTTTTGATGAATGCAGTGGAGTGGAAACCTGTGTGATCCTGTTGAAAACAGTATGGTTCTTGTGGGGTTCTACGAAACTTCCGTGTCCCTCTAATCGGTTTGGTTGCTATCCATTCTACATATTTTTCTACTGAATACCAGCCTGTGGCTGAATTAGATTGCCGGTTTTTGCCTTCTATTGCCCAGTTGATACCATCCATGTTATGCCTATTTTCCAAGCTGGGTATAATAATTTAGGAAGCTCCCATAGACAATGCATGGAAAAATTTTGAAAGCCTCAACGTTGGAAATTTGGTGTTTTGGGGACCATGCATGCATGGATGGGTGCACCTAGACGTGCGTGTTGTAGGAGCAATTGTGAACACAGTAAGAGAGTAAGGACCAGAAAGAATCAAAGGCACATGGAAAATTAATACCCTCCGTTTTCCTTAGATATACTCTTACATTTTGTGTTCTCAATAATCTTTTTGCTTAATGCAAATGCATGCACTTATTTTTTTTGAAAGTGAGTTTTTTTAACTAGTCACTTTTTAGCCATATTAGTGGTGGAAAAGAAAAAAACAGGCTCACCAGTATAGGTAGCACACATATACCATATAAACTACACCCCAATGTGAGTGAGGCACACTAGACTCAACTAGCTGCTTGTCTTAGGAATCAAGAGAGCTACATTTTGAGTTACGTTGGAAGTCTATTGAGGATTTGAGGTGTAGATTAGTGCACATCCATAGTTGCAACAATCTTTCGCTAGTGTCAAGCCAGTTGTAAAAAATGAAAATGGCATGCATATGTATAGTACTGTAATAACAGTGTGGAGCAGTTCAAAAGTGGCTCAATGTAATGTAAGATAAATTCTATTTTTTGTCCTTATACTATTCTCGAAGTCAAATTTTTACTATAAACTCAAAGGTTGTTTTTTTCCTCCCTCATTTTCCAAATCAATACATATAACACTCTATATCCTATTCATAGTTGTTTTTGGTGACAAGGTGACAGCTTTGCTAATGTTGACTCCAATATATTATTTATATTTTGCTGATGTACATGTCAGTTAGTTCCAGGGTTCAATATTCCAGCTAAAAATTTCTTTTCTCAATTTATTGAATTTAGCATAATTTATTATAATTTCATTTTTTGACCAAAATATCCCAATATTTCCACAATTTTTTATCTATTGGCCCCCACCTCTTCTTTTTGTTTTTGGGTCTGGTGGGGGGGGTGGGGGGGGACCCTAGTTAGTTCCACATCCATACAACATATTTTGCTAATAGGAATTCATGTAAAAAATATCATCATAAAACTCAAAGCTACCATAGGGAAACATATGGTGAAAGTCAATAATCTACTTAAGTTCCATTCTATATAGAACAAATATGTACACCGTTTGTCCTAAATATAAGGGGTCCTGGGTTTTTTTGATAGATTAAGGTTAAAAGGGAAGGGTGCATGTACCCCTAAACTAAAGCCAAATGAAGGGATTAAATGGCAGGTTAGTAGCGCCAATTAATGAGATTTGTTATTTGATCACGAGGGGTGGATGAGTTATTTCGTAGGATCGACTCAGGATCCCTTATATTTTAAGACAATTTTAAATACCAGCATCCTTTATATTTCAGGACAAAGCAGTCGATAAAAATGCAAATTAACATGCTATAAATATTGCTCACCCACGGGCAGTAATTAACATTCTTCCATGGGAAAATTAAGCCAGAATATCCCGTTGACCTATTTTTGAGATGCATATAATGTGAGAAGTTATATCCTACAATTGTGCATTGAAAACAACTTGATCAATTTTTCTAATTTGCGGACATCCATTTAAAAGCTATCCAACAAATGCACATATAGGATCGAGGCAAATACTCTCTTCATCCCAAAATATAGCTATTTTAGAGGTTTTTTTATGAAGATTAAGGAGAGATAAAATGACTAGATTGCCCTACATTAATAGTCCAAGTTGGTCGGGTGGATGAGAGTTGTGGAGATGAGGGATATTTTGAACATTTCATCAATACAAACACCTGTTGTTACTCTTGAAGTAGCTAAATTTTGGGACACAATTTAAATGCTACAAGTCGATATATTTTAGGAAGAAGAGAGTATTAGATAAACCAAAGCATGTGGCATCTGCATGAGACAAGAGAGATTATATAGGTCATTGGCACTTGAGCATGTAGTATCACACGATCATCCTTTATCTAACGTAAAATTAAATCCTTACAGTCCACGGCATAGTTAGTCAGCTAAACAGTTGCATTCATACATACATATGTAGCTATGTATGCATGGATCAACTGTTTGGTTGACTAACTGTGCGGTGGCAAAGGGTATATATGTGGTTTCAACTCTAGAGTTCCATATTCAATTCTCAAGACGCTCATGTTTTCTTCTTAATTATTCAACAACCAAGTTACTCATTGGTTGTCTAGCGTTTTTACATGCTACACTCTCTAGTCACTACCACAATATATCTGTCGCCAGCTTTTTTTTTACACGGTGCACTCTCTGGTCACTGTCGCAATATCTGTTGCTAGCTGTATATTTTTTTCACAGCACACTTCTCCCTTTAAAATTTTAAATTAATAATATAAATTTGCCAAATAAAGGATTGGAAATTGAAATTATGGAAAACTATTGAAACATGAAGCGAGGGAATGGTAGTGAATTCCGTGCCTTAATTGGGATTACACATGGCCACACCAAGTAACACACTGGTTTTTGCACTCCTCTGGCTCTTCCTATTTTTTTGATAATGAAAGTATTTGCACCTCTGGCCTCTACATAGTGTGTGCAAACAATTAACCCATACATAAAAGAGAAAGGAAATAAAGAGGCGGGACAGGTCGGGCACTTCTCCTAAATGACATCAACCGTTTTGAAGTCAAGTAGTATGTACATATAACTAATGAGCTACCCACCATGCATAACGGGAAATGAGATCTGGTCATCACTGATTGTATTTGTGGCTCTAGTTGTAAATATATGTTCTCTAGCTAATGCACCGTGGACCAAGGGTAGAGCAAGCTGGATATTGATATTTTTTTCTTTGGCTGTAATGCATATCTTCGATTAAAAACAAACGATAAATTAAGGTGGACATAAAAAAAATCCAGAAGGTAGTGTCATTGACGGATCCATTGCCCGACAACCCGGTTGGCTCCCAAGGCTCATCGATAGCTTTCTCGTAGCAATCCACTAAACGACTAAATCCTCCCAAGAATCTATGGACGGATTCTGTTTAGTAATGGAAAAGAAGGCAAACTGAAGGAAGCATCATCCATGGCTGCAGGAAGTCAGTGGCAACCCTAGTCACCCAGCAGAAAAAGCGTGTGCATGCACATTTTTCCATCGCCATGAACGCGACATCCCCCTCTTTGTATAGATGTCCAGAATATATTGATATCTAACTAGTTAATTCAATCACATATATGGCGAGAAGGTTGATTGCTTAATTACTTGAGTAGACCGTGTACTTTGATTCTATATTTGTTTTGTCTTAGGTCATAGTAATTTTTACTCAATGGATTGAAGAGGCGAAATGAGCTAGCTATCAATTATTAATACCGCCCACGCCAGGACAATTAAGGGCAATGGTTGAGATGGCTATACTGTCTTTATAATTCTAAACTTTAACTGGAGACAACTCAAAATTTACGAACAACATGGTATTTAATATCACTCACCTTACTTTTTACTCATATCTTATACGTACTTGCTCCATCTCATGGGTGAAGAGACAGCTCATTAATTGACGTCTCTTTTCCACCACTTTCATTCACATTTGCAAAAATAAAGTAGAACATATATCATGGGGTTGTCTATTTCAGCCACTTAAAAATACCCACACATTTTAGTCACTTTTGGATGATTCAGATCATACCACGATTTGTGCAGCTACAGTAACAGAAACCTTGTCTCCTCCCCTCTCCACCCTTTCCTTGCAAACGCTTCAGCCAGATCGAAGCACGCTCATGCAACCGCCACATGTCCCAACCCCATGCGTTACTCCACAACCTTATCAGCACCCACCTGACCTACCTGCCTCCTCACAAACCTTCTCTCCTCATCCTAGACAAGCGGCGATGATGTGCCCCCACCCACCACCCTCACCTCTTAACCACTTTGGGATCACATGCCCAAGCAGTTGGCCTCGCCTATCGTGCTCCTCCAACCCACGGCTCCAGCGGCTCACCGCCTACCATCGGGCCATTAACTATACCCCTCTAAGTCCAAAGAACCACCCCCCCCCCCGCCCCCCCTCTCCTCGTCCCCTCAAGTCCTCAGACCTTCTCCCACCCTAAACCCCTAGTCTGACGCACCACCACCATCGATAGCCGTCATTGCTGGTACCGTTAAAGAGAAAGAGCCCACCGGTGCTACAAAGAAGGTGGCACCCCTCTCCTTCCTCACCTCATCCTAAGCTTGAAGGCTTCTAATTTTAGTCTCCTGTCACCTAGCAATCCCTATGTATTATATTACCATGATAAATTTCTATTAATTGGCACTGTAGTTGGACTAAATTGCTTAACTAAGATTTGACAACGAAAGTGCTGAAACAGTAGTTAATAGACTAGCTATTCCTAGTACTGTGGCGCTAAATGGTTCGATCGACGTCATTGCTGATGGACTTCTGTGCCCATGCTTTGACTAGCTTAAATATCAATGCACGTATATGCTCCTATCCGATACAAAAGGTTGATTTACACATGTGTATGCACGTGGATTATTTGCGAAGAAGATTTACCCTGTGGAGCTCCAGTTTGTTACACGAGCTATATATTTTTTGTGTACTTAATCTTGTTTCAATTCTTGCCCTTGTACGAGATAAACTTTGGTTTCTTTTTCACGTTGAGTACCCATGCATGGAGCCCAAGTCGTGTTTCCTCTTTCCACGTGAAGCGCGTCAGATGCAAAGTATGTGCGTGCTTAGTAGCTTAGCATGCATGAAACGAGGAAAAATTAAAGAGCACAATTGACATGTTTCTTGAGCTTGGCACAATATTCAAACTAAATGTTTTGGACCATTGGATAGTATCCACGTAGGTGTCTCTACTTGATGTACTAAAGCTGCCTAATCTTCCACTTTCACCCATATATAGAGAGTCGGTACATACATAGGCCCTATTTAGGAAGAGCTTCTGCCAACCGTATCTTCTTTCAGAATATTTAGTTTATCCAAATAGTCCAGATTCTCATATAGATTCTGAGAATATGTAGTTATAGAATGTAGGAAATGAACTAGAAGCCACAAGCTAGGAAACCCAGCTTCTCCAAATCCTCACCAGCTGGAATGATTGTGTTAAAATATTTGAAGAAGCTTCTACCAGCTCTAGCTTCTCCCAAAATCTTCAGCCCTCTAAATAGTCCAGATTCTTACTTAGATTCTGAGAATCTATAGTTGTAGCATCCAGAAAATAAAATAGAAGCGAGAAGTTGGACTCCAGATGAGAATCTGTAGTTGTAGAAGCCCCAAGTTGGTGCATTACGTAAATTTTTAGTTAAACGGAAATTAGAATGATTGTGTTAAAATGTTATTTTGAGTTAAAAACTATAATAATTTTTTTATATATTACGGCAGCTAAAAACTTAACGAGGCTCCTCAAGTAGAAGACATGAACGACCCTACATGCATCCATATAATTATAACACACACACACACACACACACACACACACACACATATATATATATATATATATATATCGATTGATATTAGTTTATTTGTCAAATTGAAGAATAAAAAATTGGAGTTCGCAATCGTCATTGATCTTTTATTATAACTAGGAGTAATTAGATGGACACAGTATAATTCATTTTGGCTACCTCATCATATGTACGATAGAATTCTACACCTACACATACCGTTCGTGTATATATATATATAAGAAAATGCTTACATCTACCGTTTATCTGTAGCTAGTCCTCGATCGATGCTTTAGATATATACCGTTACCAAATAAAAAAAGTATATACTGCTATCAAATAAAAAAGAATATACCCCGTACCAAATAAAAAGGTATATAACGTTACTAAATAAAAAATAGATATATACCGCTACTAAATAAAAATAGGTATATACCGCTACTTAAATAAAAAAGGTATATAGTACTACTACTAAATAAAAAATAGTACATACTATCTCTTTAAAAAAAGTATATACATGAAGGTGAGAGTACGTACTTCTGGAAGTACAAAAGAGGGTTTCTATATATTCACACACACACACACACATATATATATATATAATTAGAATCTTAGCCGCCATGCTATGCATTTAGGATGCATGCATAATTCCACACCTACACATACTGTTGTATATGCATGTGTGTGTATATATATATGGGACACCCGTTTGGGGTCTCATGGTGCCCGGGCTTTGAAATACACGAATTTTGTTCAAATTTTTAAAATTTTTTAACTTCCAGATATATATCCAGGTGTAACAGTTTGATTGATGTCCATACCTTGCAACAAAATATCTTAAATTCAATGTTATTTTACCATTCCATATCACATATTTAGTTAATTATATGTTTAGATGACACATACCTAGAATCAAAATTTAAGAAAAAAGACATACATAAGTTTAAATTCTGTTCAAACTTGTTTGAACTAGCTAGTAAACAAGTTAATATTCATACCCAAAAGTTTTAAAAATTTTCATACTCATTTAGATTAGATATATACCCGATTTAAATCTTAAGGCCCAGGTACCATCGTGCACCAAGTAAATTTTCTATATGTGTGTGTATATATTATAGCAGGCGCACCTTGGCAAGAGCGCTTCAACTCCCTCGTAGTAGTCCACTATAAAAATCTTATAACATAGTAGTAAATAGTCTGAGTTTCTGTACAAGCTTTCTATAAGATAATTTCCTGTTTATATAGCAAGTTTTGGGGTTCTCGAAAGAAAAAACCATATATAAGCTTGTATGTTAATATGAAGTAATTTTCTGTGAGAATCCCTGCTTTTTCTTTCTAGTTGAATGCTTATGCTAAGGACCCTATGGGAGAAAACTCTTCGGTAGTTCTTGTTCATAGCCTGCATTTTGCATAGGCATCAAGAGAACCTTTAGCCGCTGAGAAGTGTTCTCTTCAGGTAACACTGCCTAAGAAGATGATAAGTTCTCATCTAGGTTAAATATGGCTAGGGATATTCAGAGAAATTGCTCATAGACACAAACAAGTGAGAAATATGATGAGCACCGAGTAGAATTTTAATCTTTAAAATAATCTTTGGCTGACTCCGTGGTTTCACCAACCTCGCAATCCTGAAACAACAACAAATTAGTACACGAATATAATTTAATTAGTCCACATCTATCTTATATAAGTGCATATTAACAAGAATTTATATATATATATATATATATATATATATATATATATATATATATATATATATATATATATATATATATATATATATATATATTAAAATCATATTCTTAATTAGAATTTTAGCCGCCATGCCATGCATTTAGGCAGCATATGCATCTAGATAGGGCGTAGCCACGAAGCTCATGTGCACGGTTTGACGACGACACTTAATTATTGACAGGCCAGCTAGCGCACACTGTTTCATCTCTCCTCTACCCACATTGTACGTACGTACCTAGCTAGTAATTCCACATGCATGCACCCAGACATGTTCAAGTCAAGATGCATCTATCAACCTGATCAGCAATACAGGCCACTGTTCATCAACGCATGCAATACATATTTTGGTACATCCAACCATGCATGCATGACTTTTAAGCTAGCTATATCTATATGTCATAGCAGACGTACATGGTGATGTGATCAAACAGTACATCCATACACGTTGTTCGGTACAGACTAAATAACTTGTTATCTGTACTAGTAAGAGTGTAAGGCATTGCTCGGAACTGCTTATGAGTATGTTTTATTTTTTTTATTAGCATGTTTTTTAAATTGCTAAACGGTGTTTTTTTAAAAAAAATTCTATATGAAAGTATCTTTACAAAATAAAATAGATCTACTTTTTAACATTGTAATAGTTAACACTTAATTAATCATATGCTAATAACTTAGCTTCTTTTCCGTGTCGCGAATAAGCACCAGCCACACAGGCTGGTTCGAACCCTATGGAACACTCAAACCAACGTAATGCTCCCTCCATTTTCAAAAAACTGACACCGTTAACTATTATTATTTTGACATTGATAACTAATTATTCTTAAATAGTTAGACTGCAATGAAGTACAAAAGTATCATGCTTAATTATATTTATGATAAAAATACATTGTGATGTATGGTACTCTTTTAAGTATTTGTATTTTCTTTTTACAAAGACAAGTAGTCAAACTTTCAAAATGAACAGTGGCCAGTGTAAATTATTTGAAAACGATCGAGGGAGTGCTATATATATTCTGGTCACCGGTAGTACTAGTACGTACGAGTCGTTGAAATGGCGCTCCATGCAAGCACAATTTGTATGGCTAGACGAGACGCGGCTAAGTGTCGTTTGCTGAGCGAAGCGTACGGCCGGCCCGACGACTTGGACTACTGGCACTGCACTACATCCCCCAAGTTCTTGCTCTGTCCGTGTTCCAGAGAAATGTGGTTTTTTTTTTTACTGTATATCTCAACGACAAGGAATGAACGTACTTTAGTAATTAGCGGTTATTGACCAAGTTAATTAACTTTAATTTGACCGGTTGTTGGTTCTACTTCCAGGAACACACACACACATATATATCCATTTTCGTTTCGATGTAACTCGTCAGAATTACTTTAGTTTATGTTTTTGCCGATATGATTATCTCGATTTGTATATTAGTTTATTTGTCCAATTGAAGAATCAAAACTTGGAGGTCGCAATCGTCATTGATCTTTTATTATAACTTGGAGTAATTAGATGGACACAATATAATTTATTTTGGCTAGCTCATCAATTTCATTTGTTGGGTACGATTCAACGACATGTGAGAACACCGAGATGCTTCAAATAAACGAAGTTCTATAGAAGTTTCTAAGAAATTCAAATGCATGCCTTGCCAGTCAACCTTAAGGTTATGCTTTGAACTGGTTGAAAACTCAAAATATAATTAACATAAGCTACTTACCCAAGTTACCTAGCTTGCTAGTTAGATTAATGTGCAGTGATATATAATTAACTAATGTCTACATATTTATCTAAGTAAGGACATATACACATAGAACTTTAGTCCAAGAAATGGTCGCGAGTTTCTAGCTTACTGACAAAGCTAATTAAGATATTCTCTTATCCGTTCACGTTCATCATGGCAAGCCAAGAAAAATTGATCACACACATGTACATGAACTCTGGAACTTAATTTATATGGGGGCCTTTGATTGTGTCACATTTATTCCCCACATGCATGCAGGCATTTGTTCTAACTTTATTCTCAGCTGCCGGCATATCTTTTACAAAATGAAATTCCATTTTGAACACACTTACTATCTACTCGCTACTTTTGCATGTACATCATGCAGCCATAATAAAATTCAACACACATATGACCTGATGGCCAAGAAATGTCTTTTGATGATCATTTAATTTGTATGCAGTCTAATTGTGTACATACGTAGTATGCACGGATCTACAATTAATTTTGTTCTTGCATGTGAGCTAGGTTACTAATTTCATCTCTAAATTGAACTAAGCCCAGGATTTAATTGGTCAATGGCATGGACTCATGTGTTGATATGATTCTAGCTAGGGTACGGTATCCAAACTGAAGCAAGCATGCATGGACAAGTAAAGCTTTAGAGTTTGGAGAAGGGCATATACTACTTAAGCATGTGACAGCCACTTACTGTTCCTTGTCAAATTCCAGCATAAATTTCCGTGCCGTTTACGACAACCACACACACAGAGACCTAGCTCTTAAACCACCTCTCTCTCTTTCTTTCCTTTGTGACGACACGTATGATTTGTGTGGTACATAGCACACACAGGAAGCCGCCTTTGATGGTCAAAGTGAACAAAAAGAAGTAGACAGAAAAGTATTAGAGGGCCATTTAGCATTGTAAACCCCTATATAACCCTGGTTGTAACTTGTGAAACTCTTTCAGTCTCTTCTCAATCTCTCAACTCTCCTCAGCTACCATATAGCTGATCAAGCTCGATCTCACGCGCGTGCAGCTGGTAGCTGATCGATGGAGAACTTTCCAATACTCTTTGCGACGCAGCCGTCGTCTTCTACCTCTGGCTCCTACCACTTCATGAGCTCTTCTGCAGGCACAGGCAGCCATGACCACCGCCACCATCATGGACTACAGGCAGGCGGCAACGGCGGCGGCAGCCTTAGCCATGGATTGTTCATGGGGTCGTCGTCGTCGTCCAAGATGGAGGAGCTCTCCAACTCCAAGGAAGACTTCGACGGTGCAACGAGGAGCCCACACGGTGGGGGCTGCGGCCATGGGGAGTCGTCTGCCGGAGACGGAGCGGGCGACGGCGATGGGCAGGCCGCCGCTGTCGTCGGAGGGAGGAAGAAGGGCGAGAAGAAGGAGCGGCGGCCGCGTTTCGCGTTCCAGACGCGCAGCCAGGTCGACATCCTCGACGACGGCTACCGGTGGAGGAAGTACGGCCAGAAGGCCGTCAAGAACAACAAGTTCCCAAGGTACATCCATGGATTAATTATCTACAATAATTTTCAGTTAATCATTCCTCCCTAATTTCACCATCAATTGATTGATCTTGAATTAACTATTATTACGCAAGCTAAATAATTGTTCTTCTTTGATGTTTGATTTTGGAATATATGTTGTTTCTTGATGCTACGATGATCTTTTTGGGTGTTGCTTTTTTTATTGGTTTAGAGTATAATCCGATGCTTTTCAGTACGGGTTAATAAGAGAAAGTAGGTGAGATGGAGTCCCAATGAATCTTCCAAGCTCTGCTAGTGGTTTGCTTACATGTGATAATGACATATCTCATCCTCATCATCTAGATGAAAAAGACTAATAGTTTCACATGATTTTGGTGGGCATCGATCCATTCAATAAATAGAGAAGTGATGGCGATCGAGTTTGACCAGCAATAACTTGGACGACCATCCACCGTGGTTTGTATCGAATATTATCTATTAATCAGTAGTACCTGTATTTATCCTAATTCAGTCACCATCTTTACATGATCCCTAGAGAACAAGAGCTAAAGAGGTGTGCTCATTGTCATGAGCTTCCAAACCTCAAAACCTTCGTTTCCTCCGGTTTACGACCTTAAGTAGTTAGTCAATGGTTCAAGCATAAAATATTGCTAGAAATGCCTGAACACCTGAGAGAGTATATTAAATATTTCATATCCAATTTTGTAACATACATAACTAAGGAATCGAATTAGAGATGTTTTATATCCAAGAAAGAGGCTATTGCTTA
Source organism: Oryza meyeriana var. granulata (assembly GCA_003991445.1). Lineage (NCBI taxonomy): Eukaryota > Viridiplantae > Streptophyta > Magnoliopsida > Poales > Poaceae > Oryza > Oryza meyeriana. The sequence goes on from RYFJ01001390.1 coordinate 110,101, forward strand.
ATGTTCTGCTCTTTACCATAGATATATATATGGCATTGGTCCTCTGTCATTTTTGTGATTAAAATTAGTTGTGCTTAAAAATATTAATTATAGAAATCTTGATTACTCCAAGGCATTTGCCTTTTCCTTTTTGTTATTACACGAGAGGTTTTGTTCCATGACATCGTTCTTCCTTCTCTTCTCTTTTCTGAAAAATCTTGGAGACTCTCAACTTGCACCAAAAATTGCAAAGACGTGCACAAATATACTCTTGTACATAAACAGCAGTGATCTATACTTTGGTCTCATTCCTTTCAACAAGAATATTGCTTCCAGTTTGTAGCTTTTTTTTTTTAACTTTTGACCGGGTGTATTATATTCCGAGATGTGCGTATCTTTCATTATCTAAAAAAATAGTACTGCTTCCAACGCAACTATTATCCAACGAGACAAATTCAGTTCATTTTGAAACGGTTTGCCTCTTACTAGAAAAATACTTAAACATTTCAAATAATTTAACAGGCAAATGCGTAAACCTGTTTGAACACCTATCAACTACTATGTGTGCGGTACAAAATTTAGCTATCAGTCTGGTGGGGCTAACTTAAATTAAGTTGGAATTCTTACATATTCATCTTGACCTTGCTCAAGCTCAAAAGATCGAATACTGGATAATAAAACTAATTACAATTCATTTAAATTAGAGAGTTATGAAAGTTTAGGTCGGTGCACAATTGCACGGCCGGTTGATCTGTCCAGTTTATTTCATAATCAACCATTTTGTCCTCACCGTAGTACATTCGGTTATTAAACAACCATTGTACTCTTGTAATTAAGGAAAACTGCACATGTAATTAAGTTGTGAAAAAACAATACGATTGAATTGGAGCTCACTTACACTGAAACTATCATAGTCATGATTATCTAACATATTCGTAGTTATCTAAAAAGGTTATGTCTAGTTGGCCTCCATCTCTTTAGGAAAAAAAATCGGTGCACTATATACACCACAAACGAAGTCAATTAAACATGCAAGATTCAAGAGATGAAGAACTATTAGGCATGAATTTTAACTTAGCACATCCTTTATTTCTTTTAGAGAAACACATTCTTTCATCCGACGATGTGCCGTGGAGTCCTGGATGCATGACTCTACTCATCAAGGCTCAAATTCTGGTCCCCATAAATTTTAAACACATATAGGTGTGCTTTTAATAGAAATTTAGTACGGCCATGGATTTGCCATCGGTCTATGTGTCTTTAATTGAGCATGTGTTAGGAGGCGCAATCATAGGTGTGTGAGTCTAGTGTGTTTACACAGTGGTGTGTTCATGTGTATTTTCTATGTAATAAAAAATCCATTGTCTAATTGCTTTCATGATGAATCAATGTATATATGGAGTTATATACTCCTATTAATTAACCGGTGCGCGAATATAATAATGCACAGGAGCTACTACCGGTGCACGCACCAAGGTTGCAACGTGAAGAAGCAGGTGCAGCGGCTGTCACGGGACGAGGCGGTGGTGGTGACGACGTACGAGGGCACGCACACGCACCCCATCGAGAAATCCAACGACAATTTCGAGCACATCCTCACCCAGATGCACATCTACTCCGGCCTCACCCCTTCATCGGCTGCCTCCTCCTCCTCAACTAATTTGTTTCCATCAGCTGCTGCTGCTTCCCACATGTTCCAGTAGCTTAGCAATTCACACACACAAAATTACATGCCAATGCCAATATGCTGTCCATGCATGCATGGATGGGTGGAAATTAGCAAGAGATTAAGAGGCTTTGTTAATTTGTACATTAACCTTAGGTGAAGTTCAGTGTAAGAGAAAATTACTAGTGAATAATAAGCATATGATCGATTCGGTAGCAAGCTAGATGCTGGTGCTATACATATATATAGTCACGCAGTTCTTTTTGTTTTTCTTTCTTTATCTTTTTTAATTTGTCAAATGTAGGCCATGGAATCATTTATTGGACAACCTATACAAAGAATTTTATTCAAATTAAAGATCTTGCATATATAGTTTGGTACAACACACTAATTAATTGCAGCAGGAAAGACTACGAAACTTTGTATCGATCTGCTGCAGGGTACCCATTTTTTAGCCAGATAGAACCACTTTCCCATTTCTATTATTGAAATTACGTAGTAAGCCACATGTGAGGTCTGGAAGACACTGGTTAAGTTGGACCTAAAAGATATTAGTATATACATATGTATTGTGATTAAGTTTGGTTTATTAGCCAGCCCCCAAATATATATGAGACACCTACATGCGTATCACCCAGATCGATCAAAGGTACAGTTGACTATATGTTTTGTTCACTAGCACAGGAGTCCACATATGTACCGGTTCCAAACCCGACATATATACCGATTTTGGTGTCGGCACCAACAAAGCAGGGCTAATAGTCGGTGGTTCTCGGTATCAATTTTAGACCGGCACATATAAGACCATATATATGTTATTTTTGTTTGAACCGGCATATATAAGACATCTAAGGACCGTTGGAGGCCCTTATATATACCAGTTGAAGACAAGAATTGGCACATATAAATTGGCCAAATTATATGTGTTGATTGATATTTAGAATCGGCATATATGAAGTGTCATATGTAGTGGTTCTAAACTTTAACCTCCCATGAGGCTAGCTATAGGCGAAAAATGCTTCATATGTGTTGGGTATAGATGAACTGGCACATACGAGGCCATCACATATCTGGTGTTTTCTAGTGATGGTTTACAGAAAACAACCGACTGTATTCTAGATTACTTCTAGCTAGTGGGCATTTGGAAAACAAGGTTGACTGTTATGAATTATGACAGCCTTCACACCGGTCTTTCTTTTTATCCTTTTCGAGTCTAGTTGGTTTGGGTTCCAAACATATCACACTTCTGCTCGGGTTGAGGAGGCTGCTACTCGACCCTTAGACGGATCAAAAGATGTCCAAATAATGTCATTCTAAATCTAATAACATCCCATCATTGTGTTTTTTTAAGCTAGACTAATATCTCTGGTGAAGGCGAGGCCACATATAGGATGGATATTGTTGTGCCAGAGGTTCCACACCACGCCTCCATCCAATTATCTTCCCAAAAGAGGGTGTTTTCACCAATTTCCATGTTCCTTCCAACAAAATTTGTCGAACAACTACTTGATGTTCATTAATCTAGAAGAAAATAATTTCCCATTTAGGATTTGTTTAGACTAGAAGTTTATTTTTTAAAATATTTATCATTTAGCTTGTCTCCTCTTTCTAGAGGCCATCCTCAATTTCCAATATGCAAAACCACTTTTCTAGGGGTATTTTTGTTCATCTTATCTAAATCAAGAACCCCCGGGGCCGATTTCTTTCTGCCTGCAAATCAATGCCACTTGACCGGGTTGTAAAAGGAAAAAATTAAAGTTCCATTCTTTTCCTTGCACTTTCAGGAATGGCGTAGAAAGCTGCATGTATAAAGGTATGCTAGCTACTCAGACTAGCTCAAGTTGGCGAGGAATAATCTACAACTAACCAATAGATAGAATTTTACATTGCTAACATCCCGGTATATGTTATAGCTTTTTCACAATTGCTTTCCAATACTTATTGTAAAATTACCTTTTACCAATTGCCACACCTATTTATTTTACAAGTTAAAATATGACTATAAATATTGTATTTCTCCATAGCCCACTACTACAAAATTAATTTTTCATGGTGGACATTCTATTTTCTCTGATTTATGGTGTCTAACGGTTGGTCTAACCGCCACGAAAAACCTGTTTTGACCGTCACAGACATATTTTTTTAATAGTAGTGGGCTCCCCTACAGAAAACTTTGATTTGTTGAAATGAACCTGAAGCCTTCTTGAACAATGGGAAAAAAATTCATTGCATATCATCATATATCATTTTTACTTGATTTCAAGAGATAAATTTTAGAATTTATCAACAACCACTACAGTGCACCTGAACTGGTTGTTGGTCCATCCACACTGACATAACTCTGATTCGACCAGGCCGGTCACAAACTTAATTGAACAAACGACGGTTTAACTCCATTAGATTTTTAAATTTATTTTCGTGTATAACTAATAAGTTTCTTCGTAAAATAATGCTCACTACAGGTTTTATCTGCCCTTGAGTGGCCGACATATCTTTTAAAATTTTCCACGAAACATTGGAAGGCTTCGTTCGAATTGGCTCAACGAGCTGAGCTTTTTCTGTCATGAAAAACAAGATAAGTCATTAACGCATAATTAATTAAGTATTAACTATTATAAATTTAAAAAATATTGTATTTTTAAAAAAACTTCTATATAGATAATTTTTACACAAAACATACCGTTTAGCAGTTTGAGAAACGTGCTCATAGTAAATGAGAAAAAAATCTCAGCCCAACCTTACTTTAGAACGCAACCTAAGGCCATGTTCTATTTTCATCGGTTTATTGCGGGCGTGCTTCCTAAGCAACTAAATAGTGTGATTTTTATAAAAAATTTCTACATAAACATTTAAATCTATTTTTTAATTTTATAATATATTATACATAATTAATGATGATTTCACTAGCCGGCTAATGAGCTGATGAGCTGTTTGGCTGATCAGCAGAAGCGGACGGGGCCTAATTTGTTGCAAGCATAGGAGAAGTAACTGTGCTATAAACTTGATCTGCTTCTGCCGACAAAAAAAATAACTGTGCTATAAATAACTTGACGCGCTTCAGCCCACAAAAATAAAATCTTAGGGCACCCAAATGTGTAAAAAAAATGCAAAAAACGAAATCGAATTATGATGTGGACCACCATAAAAAATACTTTTAAATTTTGATGTAGATAGAGATACAGGGATAGAGACTGTGTGCACATTTATGGGGTAAGTATACTCGTATGTATATAGACGTATGTGTTTATACTATATTTTAGAAAAAATAAGTATATAAAAGTTATGTGAATTAATAGTGTGCATTGTTTAAAGCTCGAGTATTTTTCCTTGATCATATCCTTTTTTATTGACTTACATGTATCTTGTTGTAGAGGTGGATCTAGGGGTGTTCCAGGTGTGCGCAGGTACCCACAAAAATTTAGAGAACAAAGAGGGAGTAATTATGTAATTCGTATTGGAGTATAGAAGTTTAGCATAACAAGGCAGCAAGGTTGTAGAAGAGACATGAAAAGGTAGGTTTTGGTTTGGATGATTTCAGTTTTCTAGCCAAGTTCTTGCTTCTGATCTTTAGCCAAATTCTTTCGCATGAAACGTGCACACCCAATGTTTCATTTCTAGGTCCACCATTGTCTTGCTTGTCTATCTCTAATTTTTTTGGTAGTTTTTATATATATTACGTGTAAATTTTCATATTAGTGAGACGATAATAACACACAATATCAACCTAATCGTATTTGCATGCGTGTATGTATAATAAGGCTTAGTTTAATGTAAGAAAAGAGAAAAAAGATAACACAAAACGAGATAAATTATTAGCATATGATTAATTGAGTATTACTTATTATAAACCTGAAAAATTAATTAATATGATTTTCTTAAAACAACTTATATATAAAAACGTGGCCCAAACCTCTCCATTCGGGCAAAGACGATGGAATACTATTCTGCGGCAATACACACAGGATCCAATCCAGCAGACAGGGGGGCCCACATGTCATTGGGCCACCTTCCCCGTGCGCACACGTCTCTGCTCACCTCTCCTCCTCACAGCGAGGCCCAAGCCGCCCGCCGCCGCCGTCTTCCTCCACGCAACAATCCCCTCCCCACGCACGGCAGCAGCGCCATCTTCTCCCACCCGCGAAATCCGGGCTCAAATCCGAGCAGGACTCGCCGTGGTGCGCGTAAAGATCCCACCTTTCGGCTCTCTCCTCTCTCTGTGTCCCATCTGAACGGCCGCCTCGCGCGCACGGACGGCCGGCTACCGGGGCTTTGGAGGGGAGACGCGGGCCGCCTCCATCTCCGTCCGAAACGAGCTCAAAGGTATTCATTCTTCATGCATCTCTGAATTATATCAACAAAAGCTCTGTACAGGGACATCAGAGAATGCTCTTCCCCCCATTCAAGTACAGTTCCTTGCCTTGAGAGAGGCTGCCGTATAACTTTCTGGAACAAACTGCAGGAGAAAAACTACTTTTTCTTATGGTTTTCCTTGCCATCTGGATCCTCTCAACCATTTTCTTTTTTATATTCTTGTAGATTTGTAGAAAATTTAACCGCCTGTTTGTCTTAGGAGTTTCCTTTCATTTGTGCTAGGTAATACCAGTCCTCTAGATATAGGTCTGCTTTACAGTTTTGTGCTATCATTTATTTTGAAATAGTTCATCCAATTGCCATCTCATATATTTTGGGTCCTCATATTCAGTAACAAAGAAGATTTTCGGTATGGTTGCAACACAGTGCCGTAATATGTTACTCCCTCTGGTTTTTAACGTATGACGCTGTTAACTTTTGGACATATGTTTGACCACTCGTCTTTTTCAAAAAAATTACGTAATTATCATTTATTTTGTTGTGGTTTATTTTATCCTTCAAAATATTTTAGCGTGACTTATATTTTTGCATATTTGCACAATATTTTTGAATAAGACGAATGGTCAAACATATATTTAAAAGTCAATGGTGTCATAGATTAAAAACAGGAGGGTGTATTTGCTTCTTCCAATGGACTTCTTTTAATGTTTCAACTTTGTACCCAAAGCTATGAAATTTTTTATGGTATGTTTTAACACTTGTTGTTCATTGCGATCTGTATTACAGAAAATGGTAATTCTTTGTGGTAGCAACATTGGCATCACTCCTGTCCATTCCCCAGTTCCATCAAGGTGGTTATCACGGAATGACAGTCCGAGAGTGTGTTATCATATCCCCATCAGTAGTAGCAAACTCAGAAAGCAAAGCAGACATCAGCGGGTGATTTCTTTCTCAAAAAGTTCTTCACTACAAGGTAGACTATCTGCACATTAGTAAATTTCTTCATATATTTACTAAAAAAGTCAAGTTTGAAGTTACCTTTTATCTATTGGCAGATATTATGGTCCTTTATTCTTGTTTTGTCAGTCCCTCGATAAGAATTTGCAGAGTAATGCATAGCATAAATTTTAGAGATGATATAAGCTCCATTTTCTTCCCCAGCAAATATTGTTCCCACCACATTCATGAGGCCCTATTGGCTAAGGCATAGTTTGAAGGTGAGGGAAGAGGAGGAAGAAAAAGATCACGCAAAACGAAATGAGCCATTAGCGCATGATTAATTAAGTATTAATTATTTTAAACTTGAAAAATGGATTAATATGATTTTTAAAGCAACTTTTAGATAGAAAATTTTTGCAAAAAATGCATCATTTAGCAGTTCAGAAGCGTGCTCACGGAAAACGAGACGGGTTTTCACTCAAACATGTAGATTCGAACCCTCCCTAAAGATGCCCCCTGTATTCTAGTGGGATGGATTGTACAAGCAACATTCCTCCTTTTCTCCATGAGTTTACATCATGAAATCTTCATTTACCACTATTATGTTAACTGTGTATAATCTAGATTTGCTTTTCCGACTCTTTGACTACTGCTATTACTTCGATTATGCAGATCCTGTTACCTCCGTGAAGCCTTCACGTCTTCTGGAAACAGATGAACTATGTATATTTCGCAATAATGTTCCTGAGGAAATCATTTCATCAGTTAGATTAGAAGAATCCGATGCATTCTATATGCTAGAACTTAGCACAAGCAGAGAATTTAGCTCGTCTTTGCTAGATAAGAATGCTGCCGTATTAATCTGTTTAATTGATGCTGATGGTGACTCATTGTTGCAAAGAATACCAGCAATCTATTGGAATCATTCTGCACAGGGCAGAAAAGCAGAGCAGTTGCTTCCCTTCCAAAGCGGTTCAGTTGATGTTGTCACCTTTAAAGGTTCTAAACTGCAAAGAATTAAAGAAATCTGGATTGGTCTTGAGTCAGGTATACTTCGGACCATGTTGCTGCATTGATGTTGCATGTTCATAAATTAACTGAAATATGCCCACCTGATGAGAACTTCCCCCTTTATTCATTTTATTCTTGAAGGTCAGGCTCATGGAGAATAAATAATTTAAGCTTGAAAGTTATCCATGGACCATTGAATACACCTCCAGACCTGGAGGCAATACCTGGACTCAAGTTCAATGGTTTGCTGTACACATTTGACAAAATCAGCATGCTGCTTGGAGAGGATGGAGCTTCAGTTGTGGAAGCAAGGCCTGTGGCTGTCACTGATCTGTCTGGAATTAGCCTTTCTGATCTCCAAGAAGGGCAGTTATCCTCAGCAAGCACAACTTCAAGCATCCAAGAAACGAAAGAGGATGGCTTGAAAGAGTATGCCGATCTCAAGCAATCATTGCTTCTCTACGATCTCGCCATTGTGATTACAGGTTTCTCTGCCTTCACCTTGGCTTCAAATGACAGTGCTGCCTACTCGTTCCTTGTTGGTGGCATTGGAGGATTTCTCTATTTGTTGCTGCTCCAAAAATCTGTAGATGGGTTGCCGGTGCTTAGTTCGCCATCAGAAGCTGGCAGTGCCCAGCCCTCTGTTAAAGGTTTCAGTGGCATAAGGAGGCCATGGTTAATATTATCGTTATTAATGGTCGCTGGAGCTGTTGCATTGAAGTATGTTGCTGGCGGTGACAAACTCGAACTGACGCCAGTCGAGCTCTTTGTTGGCACTGCAGGGTTCCTGGCGAACAAGGTTGCTGTTCTTCTAGCAGCATTCAAACCCTTGCAGAGTAATTTGAAGACTGAAGACCGATCTGGAGACTGAACTTAGTCAGGCTGCTTTGAATATACTAACATTTTTATAGCGGTTATACAATATCATGATCTAAAATGTTAAGTATCGAAGTGCCAGGGTCAAGTTTTCGGAGGGAAGTGTATACCATGCCTTTTGAGCCAATCCCTAGCTTGGTTCCACAACCGCAGCTGCAAATCACAAACCCTCTTATAAGCATTTCTTTAAGGTTCAACTCAGATATGAAATTTTCATCTGAAGTATACCAAAACTTCACTGTATTCACAGGCATGTGGACTGTGGCAGTGTGGCCCATTTCAACATTCCAGACATTCCAACAGATCCAAATGGTAATTTAGGTGACATGGTATAGATGTATAGTCACATGATAGTGCCATAGGGTTCTAGCAGAACAATACATTCTTTAATGTATATAAATCTGGTATACTCCTACTGAAGGCTCGAATGTAATAATTATGTAGCAATAATACGGTATCTGTGGCTTCTAGCAGAATATATCCTTTGTTGTATATAAAAATCTGGTACTAATGATTCCAATGTACTAATAAGTATGTAACAGTAACAAATAAAAATCACTTTGGTAAACTTCAGTATCAGAAGCAGATATGAATTTTCCTCCATTTGACAATGCACTGACAGACGCAAATGTTTCTGTCATGTTCTCTGAAGTATGCTTCAGTGACTACCGTCCAAGTTTGCCGGATGATCTATCTCTTTACTCATGCAGGAGTTAATCTGAACTTGATTATCAATGATTTGTACCTGCTATCTAGGCAGTTTAGTTCAGTCAAACAACATCGTGATCTGTAGTTAACTACTACCCTCTCCGGTTGAAAATATAAAATGTATTAGGTCTTCTAACCATTAGTTTCTTTCATAATATATCATTAACAACTACAAAATTAACATTATATAAAAAATATTTTTAAATGTAAATATAGTGATACTATATGCATAACACTAAACGCATATATTTTTAGTTTAATTTTTAATTAAAATTTTTAAATATTGATTTTATGGAAAACAAGGATGCTTTATTTTTTTAAGCAAAGAGAGTTTAAATATTAACTTTCGTTTTATTTTTTAAAACAGAGAGAGTAGTATTCACCGTAGATCAAGTCGCCGACCATACTTATTACAGATTCCGAGTACCCCACGAAGCCGGTGCCGACCCCCACCTGGAAGCAGCATACAGCGTTGACACTGACAATACAAATACACAATATTATGCACATTGCATGATTAATTGGGAGCAGATTAATTAGTACAGACTGCTGCAATGTTGTAACAATAAGTATCAGCATAAGTATCAAGAGCAGCTTTCCTCCCAGAATGCTAATCAACCACGAGCTATCTTGTAACAATGTACAACTGCATAGTAGTAGTGCTACTCCTTTCTGGTGTTTTCAGCCCAGCTGCGGCGGCTCCGAGCAATGCGACGGCGATCAGCCCTGGTCGGAACTCGACTGCGCCGCCGCTGCCGCCGTTCGGTGCGAATCACACAGTCGGCGAGGGCGCCGGGTGGTTTTTTGATGGCGAGGCGAATGCTTCGGCTGCCAACTACTCCGCATGGGCTGCCAACCGCACCTTCTACCTCGGCGACTATCTCAGTAAGTTCAAATTTCAAAACATTTTGGTTGTTTCTGACGGAGATTGAACTGTTTTGCTTAAAAGATATACGGACTTTATGTGACACTGTACTATTGGTGATGTGTGTTCGTTATAGGCTTCAGCACCAACACTGACAACACGGTGGTGCACACGACCAACGCCACCGTCTGCAAGCTCTGTGGCGGCGGCGATGGCAGGGCGGCGGCCGGCTGCAATGGAGGCTGGAAACCGGAGGAGGCGTTCTTGACAGTGATGCTGACGACGGAGGGCGCCAACTACTTCTTCTCCGACGCCGGGGGCGGACAGCACTGTCGGAAGGGGATGCAGTTCGAGGTGACCGTCGCGCACGGCCGTGGTCTCCCGCCGGTGCCGGCGTCCCACTACGAGCCACTGTCCACGGCGCCGGCAGCTGATTTTTCGTCCATGGTGGGGCTTGCTGCCGGTGTTGCCTTTGCCGTAATACTGGTGCTCTGAAGCCTGAATGTATATAGGTAAAGATTTCGCATGCATTATTCAAGAATTTTACTGCCAAAACAATAATGTTATTGTTTTGGCAGTAAAATTAGCTTGTCTCAACTGTACAGAATAATTTGCTAGCCAGTGAAGACAAAAAGCGTCAGAGGTAAAGCAGAAATGCAAGCTTTACTTCTCATCTCTGAATTTGGGGAACACATTTCCCACCATGAGAATTGCATTACAATCTTCTGAATATTTAGGTTAGGGATGTGGGGAACTCCGTGCTTCAAATTTACGAAAATGCAGCTCTTGATGTACCCACTATCAATGAAAATGATTTATCAGACATATAGCTGAATACCTGATAAAATGATTATCAACGAAAACACGTGGATGATTATCAATGATTTGTACCCACTATCGAGGCAGTTTACTTTAGTCAAACACATTGTTTCTAGTTACTAACTTTTTGCCGTACATCTGGTCAGCGACCATACTTAGTACAGATTTCAAGTACCCACCTGCATCCACCATTGACAGTAGTATTCACACTACCAATTAAAATGTAAAATACTGGCAATGGCATGCACACTACAAGATTAGGAAGCAGATTAATTAGTACAGAATGCTGCAATCGGTATTTTCATAATTATCAAATGTATACATATAAAGAGCAGTTTATCTCCCAAAATGCCAACCGTGAGCTATCTTGTACTAACAATGTCCACAGTTGTACTAGTTGCTGCTGTTTTCATTCACCTCAATCGAGTGGCGGCTGCGGTGAGCACAGCTGCGGTGGCGGCGGCTCCTAAAATAAGATCTAACAAGTAGAATGATCTGTTTCATTCACCTCAATCGAAACAGGTGAATGAAAATACGAAATTGTGTAAAACAAGCATATACGAATTTCCTTTGACCTGCACCAGCATAATCAAAATGATGCAATGATTGTGCAACTGAAAAACAAAACAAGAGAGATTTTGCATGGAATTCATTGTCATATTGAAGGAGTACGCGTAGGCTACGATAGCAGAAAACATAACTTTTCTACCGCGCACACCAGGATATCATATGAGAGAGGGATCATGAATCGTTATCACTAGACGCGCAGTTCAGCGGAAGAAGGGTTGGAGAAGCCGGTCCAACCACGCGCGCATCGAGATAGCAGTGGAAGTACTCGATCTCCACGAACAGACCGCGATCAACCACACCACTAGCAGATCTAACCAGCGTCGATGCCGATCAACGCTGCAATGAGCAACGTCTCTACCGATATCCACACGTCCGGAGCTAGAACGCCGATTGCGAGTGTACTAGCACTCGTGAATGGCTAGGGTTTTGCTCGGGAGGTGGCGGCTAGGGTTGGTTCGAGGTCAACCGAAAACGTAAATCTCCTCGGCCCCTTGGCTCCCTATATATAGACCTCCTCACTTGGGCCTCGTGGACCGAGACCCAATAAGAATCTACTCGGATCTCTATCCGAATCGAGCCCATATTCGAATCACATTCGAATAAGTGTTCAACCCATTAAACGTGCGACCCTATAGGTTCACGTATATTTTGTCGCGACCCGGAAACGACTTTCTGGTCACCCTGTTAATAGCGGTCTCTACCAAGGCATATTAGCCCCAAAATATACGTAAAGATCATATCGGCTAAACCTGTAATGTTCTCATGTACAAATCCCTTTGTCTCATAAAATCGATTAAGATCAAAGGAAGACTTGTGTCATCCTCTTAATAGCTCAATCACTCTCTCGATCTTGTGATGGATTACAAACTTGTGATTGACATCTCAATTACCCTAGCATGACCATGCACTTCCATAATCCATTACATCGAGGGGCCTAGAGATATCTCTCCTGTAAGGAGGGGCAAATTCTATCTTGATTATTCACATCCCACTATATGTTTTATAGCAAATCCGAAGACTACTTTTATGACTATCTAGTTACGGAGTAGTGTTTAGTAGTCCCAAAATAAGCTACTATGTATGTTGGGAATCATGATGATCTCAAGTCTAAGAACTCTATATAAACACTACTTGAGACTAACTGATAACACATAAAATCTTTGCAATGTCTCATGGCGGGTCTATCCAATATATGTTTACTAACATATGTCCATATTATCGATTTGGTATTTTCATACCATAATCCATGAGACATGATCATCAATCAATACATATACTGATGTTAGAATCATATTTGTTCCTCATATGATATATGATCAGGGATCATTTAGAAATAACAACATTTGACATTAAGAGTCTTATAAATAAGTCACGTACTCATTGATCAATAATGATAATGTTTATTTCAAGAAATAAATCAATACATTATAAACATAGCATGTGATATATATAACATCTTCATATTGCCTCTAGGATATATCACTAACACATACATCGAGAACAAGCTTAAATTTTTAGATAGTAAGAGTATAACTCTTGTCTCGGAACCAACTACGAATGCACCTAACAGTAGGTAGGCAACAGGATTTGAACCATGATGGGTGGAGTCATGCACACATCAACAATATTGAACTTTATTAGATGATATTTTATAAGTGCTAGAGGTTCAGCAGAAGGCCAGAAGAATATTTTTGTTGAGAGAACTTGCTAATGAGAATTTGGAAAGATACTGGCTATCCTTTGATCTACTGATAGGAAGAGTCTGTGAAAGATGGCTTCACCTTGCAACAAACTTGAAAATACGGCGCAACGGCTGAACATTGGCAACATTCAAGTCACTTTATTATCTAGCAGTGAGCTACCAAATCCTCGGCGTAACATATGCTTAGTGATCAAAATCTTTAAATTCCGTAGCTGCGACTGCGAACACAAATGCAGACAAACATGTGAGAAAATGTGGGGCCAGTTCTTCATTGTGGCAAAAAATCGAAAGACCATACGCAATTTACATATATACCTTGTCTCTCCAGAGATGGGAGGGGATTCGACAGTAGAACCTCTAGCGACGGGCGGGGTTTCCAACCATTACTGAAATCGATAATTCGAAGGTCATGAAAGTAATCATACCACCTAATACGTAGAATGCGTAGTCTAGGTGATGCAGGAATTGTAGTGACAGAATAGCACTCGTTCAGTTCTAAACTTATCAAGGACAGGAAGGGAACTGATGGAAGAGACGTCAGTCTGTAAGCACAACGGATCATAAGAGTATGCAAGCGTGGAAATTCGGCATCAACTACTCCAGACCATTCTGACCACTCGGGCATATGTTCAAATCTCAGCTGTGTCAAAGATGGAAATCCCTTAACACCTGGAAAATGGCTGCAGAACTCCTGGCCAACGTGTTGTACAAGGGGCATCCCAATGAAATGGAGGGACGGTAGATGACCAAGTGTTGGAAGGTGCTGCGATTGATAAGACTTGATCACTATTTTAGTCAAGTTGAAAAATGGAAGAATCACCCAACCAACAGGGATACTTGGGACTCCCATAATCATGTATTATCAATTCTTGTCGATATTTACACCGGCAATATGAATATAAAGCTACTCGTCGGATCGAAACTCGGTGGACTGCAAAGAAACACTAGGGGTGTGTTTGGTTTGGGGATGAGATAGGATGGGTTAGACCCATCCCTTTTTTTTGGGATGGGATGACTCTAGTTGTTTGTTTGGTTTGAGAAATGGGATGGTCCTAGTTTTTTGTTTGGTAGAAGGGATTAGAGTGGGATGGGATGCATGGAGCTCGGGTGGTGTCGGCGAGGCCGAGGGCGGCGGCGGCGGTGGAGGCTGAGGCCGAGGGAGGCGTCGGCGTCGGCGCTGGCGGGGAGGCCGAGGGCCGCGGCGGTGGTGGAGGCTGAGGCCGGGGGAGGCGTCGGCATCGGCGCTGGCTGGCGGGGGAGGCGGACGAGGCGTCGGCGCTGGCTGGCGGGGGAGGCCGAGGGCCGCAGCGGTGGTGGAGCCCGAGGCCGGGGGAGGCGTCGTCGGCGCTGGCGGGGGCGGACGAGGCCGAGGGCGGCGGCGGTGGTGGAGGCGTCGGTGCTGGCTGGCGGGGGAGGCGGACGAGGCGTCGGCGCTGGCGGGGGCGGACGAGGCCGAGGGCGGCGGCGGTGGTGGAGGCGTCGGCGCTGGCTGGCGGGGGAGGCGGACGAGGCGTCGGCGCTGGCGGGGGCGGCCGAAGGCCGCGGCGGTGGTGGAGGCCGAGGCCGGGGGAGGCGTCGTTGGCGCTGGCAGGGGCGGACGAGGCCGAGGGCGGCGGCGGCGGCGGGGACGTCGGCGTCGGCGGGGGAGGCCACGCGCGACGCGCCCGAGGTGGGTCGGCGCGGTCCGTCTCTTTTTCCCGGACGAGCCGAACCCGAATCTGAGAGGAATATTCCTCTCCAGGGATCAACCCAACCCATCTAACCTCAAACCAAACACCCTGAAAAATGGGTTGGCTCTATCCCAACCCATCCCATCCTTGGAATCAAACACACCCTAGAGGTTTATACTGGTTCAGACCCTCGATGTGAGGTAACACCCTACGTCCAATTATGGTGTATTTCCTTTGAGGATTTATGATTGCTCATCTGCTCTTAGGGGGTGCCCTGCCTCTCCTTATATATTGGGGAATGGGGTTATAAAGTGAGAGTCCCAGCCGGAATACGGCCAAGGGATCTCCTCTTAGAAATATAACCTGCCCGACTAGGACTGTATATTTCTTATTGTACAAGGTTAAGTCTGTCGAGCTCTATTGTATCTCTAATTACAAGGCTAGGCACATCCTCTGTCCGAGTGGCCCATATGCTTGTCATGAGATACCCGGGGCCCATGGCCTCCACAGCAGCTCCTAAGACCTTCATAGTTGAGTCACAGCTGATACCGAGTGCTCATCCTCCATGGTGAAGATTGCCCGAGTGCATTACTCCCGAGTACTCTTTGTTTGAGTGCTTCTTCCTCCCGAGTCTTGCTTCATGTTAGCTGGCAGCGAGGCTATGAAGGGCTCCATGTAGAAGTATGAATAGTGTGCGCTGAATAGGCACACCTATTAGGTATAGCCCCTAACTTTGTGCTTCATTGTGAAACAATTAAACATTAAGTCAAAGATTTTTAACTTTATATTCCTTCCCGAGTAGTATACTGTGATATATAAGACTCTTTAGCTTCATATCAGTCGGAAATATTTTATAGTCTTTCCCGAGTAGTATGTCACTCGGAAATTAGACTTTTTAGCTTCATGTCAGCTGGAAAAATGTTTATAGTTTTTTTCGAGTAGTATACTACTCGGAAGTTAGATTCTTTAACGTCATATCGGCTGGAAGAAATGTTTGCTCATGGCAATTGTTGGCTAAGCATGTAAGCTGAGTACCACTTTATGGATTTTAATCCAATATGTGGTCAGGTGTACTTGAGAGATATCTGCATCCCCAATTTTAATGGAGACCAGCTTGTGACACTTATAAGGATATATCCTCAATACCTGGTGGATAATACAGATATCCGAATACATGTATTCAGCAATTAGGCCTTTATGAAAAATATCTAATTACCCAATCAGTTCCTGTTGGTAGCACCAGCACTGTGATTTTAACACAGCCAGCAAGCGGCCCACATTGAGCGTGTTACTGTAGAAACTCATATCTTGGTGGCTCAGTACCGAATTTGCAGGCCCAAACCCACTTATTAGTACAGGCTCTATAAAGGCAGGGAGAGAGAGAAAATATTTGCTCATCTTCTCCAATCCACCAATCGTTTCGTCTTCCAGCTTCCGCGCCGAAATTTCGCACCTCGCCTCGCTAGGGTTCGCCATCGCTAGCGCTTCCCACTAGAAACTCGAGCGATCCTGTTCCTTCGCGTCCATTCCAGGCCTCCAATCGCATTTCCCCTAAATTTCTTTGCCTTGAGCCATGCCGAGAGCGTCAGAAATCCCGAAAGTGACTGATGAGTCTTGGCCGACTTTGTATTGCGGGCCGACTAAGTTGAAGTATCTGGAGAGGTTGCTGAGACTGTAGAGCTGTGAAGTCATCCATTGGCGTCCGGCGGAAGGGGAATCGATCCTAATACCCCAAGTTGGTGAGACTGTAGTCTTCGCCTCTTTCTTCGACCGGGGTCTTTCTCTTCCATCTTCGGATTTTCTTCGCCAGCTTCTTGCCTTCTACGAGCTAGAGTTGGTGAATCTGAATCCCAACTCCATCTTGCAAATCTCTATATTTGCAACTCTATGCGAGTGTTTTCTAGGTGTGGAGCCCTATTTGAATCTATTTAGATATTTGTTCCACATCAAATCTCAGCCCTTCAAGAGAAAAGTCCAAGTGATTGGGGGGCCGGTATCCAGCTCAGGAGCGAGATGAAGAAGATTTATATCCATGTTCCCTTGAAATCCTCCATCAAAGGCTAGGGTGTGGCTCTATTGTTCTGATCTTGAACCACGCCTCCCCCTTTTCACTGGTTTGCCTCCAGAGGTCATGCCCAACTGGTCGTTTGTGCCCGGTTTTGAGGAAATGGGCCAAGTATATATGCTGATTGGAAAGATTGATAAGCTGAAGAGCTCTGGATTAACTAGTCCATGGGTAACCAGGTGTTTCTTGACTCGTCGCATCAGGCCGCTGAAGCTGATGAGCCACTTCGGCTGGGATTATGAGGGCAAAAACGATCCCAGCCGAGAATATTCCGACCTGACCGACAAGCACAAGGTGACCAACATTCTGCTTGATTATT
This sequence comes from Oryza meyeriana var. granulata, assembly GCA_003991445.1. Classification (NCBI taxonomy): domain Eukaryota; kingdom Viridiplantae; phylum Streptophyta; class Magnoliopsida; order Poales; family Poaceae; genus Oryza; species Oryza meyeriana. Next base: position 127,601 of record RYFJ01001390.1, read on the forward strand.
TTGCCAGCGGGTTGGTCGAGACAGAAGATGCCGAGCGTGCCACGCCGGCTTATAGCCTAAAAAGGCCTCGTCTAGAGGTAACTCTTACTGATGTTAACTTGCTGTCCATCTGCGATGAATAATTTTAGATGTGTATCCAAGATAGCTCTGCAATGTGTGATGTATGCTGTTGAACCACTTGCAGGAATGTATGGAGTTGATGAAGACTCCCAAACTTTGTCAGCCGTGAAATCGAAGAAAAGGCCGTTGAGTCTTTCTACCGCCCAGCCCAGCTCTAAGAGAGCGGGGAAGAAACCTATTGAAGATCCGGACAAGAAGAAAATTAGTAGGCCGAGTGCGGCAGCCGGGAGCCTGAAGATTAAAGACACCGCCAGCACAGCTCTTAGGCCGCCGAGTCCAAGACCGAGACTGGCGCCACCAGGCTCAGCAACATCGAGCCCAAGGATAGCACCGCCGAGTATAAGATCATCAACGAGCCATAAGGCGGCGCCACCGAGCATCCCAGCACCCTAGCCGGCCGCACCAGAAACTAGGCCAACTAGGATAAAGATGCCACCGCCGACTGTCGCGCCATCCAGCCCAACAGCCGGCAGCCCTCCATTGCCGACATCTGGAACCCCCGGATGGAAGTTCAAAATCTCCAAGAGGTAAGTAACTTTGAATCTTCTGAAAATCTTGTTCAGTATAGTAGTATCTTGACATCTGACTCATCGTGCAGGAAACAAGCCAATATCGATCTCAAGGAGACCGCACCGGCTGCTCCTGTTGTCGAGCCAGCCCCAGCCGAGCCAATCCCAGCGAGCCCATTTGCCGAGCTGGTGACCATCCTAGCCGTAGAGACTGAGGTGGTTCTGACAGCAGGGCCGCTAGCGCTGGCTAACCAAGGGGCAAATACTGAAGTTGTTGCTCCAGCCCCCGAGAGAGTCCCCGAAGCCCCAACAGCTGCCATGCCGGGGGCCAGGACCATGTTGCCGTCTGTGTCATCGTCGTCTTCCGAGGAAACGGATCTCCCCAGGCTTGAAGCCCCTCATCGCAGGCTCCCGAGAACATTTCACTGGGTATCTCCCGAGGGAACTGCGAAATGCTACAAGCACGATGAAAAGGTAGTGGAGAGGGAGCGTGAAATTCTTCTTCGCGCCGCAATCACCGCATCCCAGGGGGTCCAGGTGTGTAGCGAGCTTTGCAATGTTGAGTCCCCGACGACTTCCCTTATTTCTGGTATTCCGCCGCTTGACTCTGCTTTGCTCTATTTTACCCCGAGCAGAAGATCGTCGACCACTCGGAGAAGATAAATGAGTTCCTAACCCAGCTTGCCCCCCAGCTCCAACGATTGGGCCAACTCCAAACCTCGAAGGCCGACTTGGAGCGGTCTAACCAGGAGAGGGAGACTTGGCTGAGGGGAGCAGTTGACTAGCTCAGGGATGAGAATTGGGCTCTAGCCGATAAGATCAGAAGTAAGTCTCCTGTATTTGTCTTCCCGACTAAGTCCCATGTATATTTCTCCAACTTTGTTGTTTCCCGACTGCCTAGTTGTGTCTTGACTGTAATCTCGAGCTCTTGACTATTCTGATATACAGCCCTCAAAGCTGAGTTGAAGACCCGGACAGAGGGGGAAACCAAGCTAAAGGAGGCCGAGAAAGCCAAAGCTGAACTCGAGAAAGACAAGGCCGAACTGAAGAGGGCCAACGGTAAACTCGAGAAAGAAAAGACCGAATTGGAGAAGGCCAAAGCCAAAGTGGAAGCCGACTACGAAACTAAGTCTTCCCTCTGACAATGATCTTAACCAATCCTTTAAGTACTCCGACTGCATTTTTGGCTAACAAGTGCACTTGTCAATGAATCTGAGCAGCTGCAAGAGCCAACGCCCAAACCCAGTTTCAAGCCTTTGTAGAGGAGATCAAAGTCGTCAAGGAGTCACGGGAGATTCTCACAGAGTCCGTGAAAGGGCTCCTTGACATTAGGGATCCTCACCACGTGGGAACCAGCTCCAACACAGTCTCCCAGGTGCAGGCGTGCCTTAACGGAGCCCTGAGTATCCTGAAGAGGTACTCGGATGAGCGTGTTGTCATTGGCGTGGCCCAGACCCTCGCGATGACCAAGTCGATCTACCCCAGGGCAGATCTTGAGGCCATCGGTGAAGGGTTTGCCGAAGAGACAACACCTAAGGAGGCGTTAGAGTTGATCACTCAGGCGAGGCCAACTGCAGAGGCTATCACCAAGGACCTAGGAATGTAAGAACAATCCATCATATAGTCGGTGTATATAAATCTTTTGTAAGATATGTGTACAATGCCGCCGAGTTCTTGGTTTTACTTAGTTATCATTAGCTTTACGTAACTATATAGTCTACACCGAGTTAGTCTATAGGAACTTAATAAAATCGTTCACCACAGAAAGCTATACTCGGGCAAACATAACATAGTCATTACAAAATTTCATAACTTAGATAAAACAAGCTCGTATATTATTGACAAAGCACATATAATACATGTAGCCCTCGACTCATTACATGGTTGAGACAAGCGACGTAGTGAGTCAGAGAAAAACTTCATACATATGCATGAGAGAAAATACAGAACTCAGGTATAGAAAGGATGTAGCTGTTCTATGTTCCATGAGTTGCTGACTAGGGTGCCGTCTTCAGTCTTCAGTCGGTAGGCACTAGCCATGTAACCTCGTTGATAATGAACGGCCCTTCCCATATTGGGGATAGTTTATGCCTGTCTTTGGTAGTTTGTATTTTTCTCAAGACGAAATCTCTGACCAAAAAGGCGTGGCCACGGACATTGCGATTGTGATAACGACGTAGGCCTTGAAGATACCTTGCCGACTGGATTATTGCGATGCCCCTAGCTTCCTCCAACTGATCTAGTTTGACCAATCGAGTATTGTTGGATATGTCTTCTGAGTAAGCCCGAACTCGCAGAGAGCCGAACTCTAACTCGGTCGATAGCACAGCCTCAGCACCATAGATCAGAAAGAAAGGGGATTGTCCTGTTGCCCGACTAACCGTGGTTCTTAGAGACCAGAGAACAGATGGGAGTTCTTGTACCCACCGCCCTGCATATGGCTGTAGTCGGTCGAATATCCTAGCCTTGATACCCTGTAAAACCATGCCATTGGCACGCTCAACCTGCCCATTGCTCCGTGGGTATGCCACAGATGCATAACAGATCTTGATGCCGAAGTCGTCGTAGAAATCTTGAAATACACCGCCCGTGAACTGAGTACCATTGTCCGTTATGATGCGGTTAGGGACCCCGAATCGGTATAATATACTCATGATGAAGTCCTTTGCTCTTGCCACTGTTATTGTAGCAACGGATTTTGCCTTAATCCACTTCGTGAATTTATCTACTGCGACGAACAAGTGTGTGAACCCTCCTGGCGCTTTCTTGGAAGGCCCGACCATGTCAAGCCCCCATACTGCAAAGGGCCAAGAGATTGGGATGGTTTGAAGTTCTTGGGCTAGAAAATTTGTTTGTCTTGCATAGAACTGACAACCCTTGCATGTGCGAACTATATCTTTAACATCTGTTACTGCTGTTGGCCAGAAGAATCCCTACCTGTAAGCCTTTTCGACTAACGTCCTGGATGCGGTATGCCCGAGTGGATCGATTGCAGAATCTACTTGTCCTCGTCGGGTGTGATGCAGTGCATGAGGACTCTGGATGCACTTCTTCTGTACAGGTCTTCTCTGACTACTAGGAAATATTTGCTTCGACGTTTAATTTGTTCGGCTTCAATGCGATCTTCTGGGAGTTCATCATCCAAGAGGAATTTGAGAATAGGAGTCCACCAATCTTGAGATATGATCAGTACTTCGTCTGTTGCCGAGGTAGGTTCATCTCCCGACTGTGCTGGCACTGGCTTCTTCTTGACTGATGGCTTCATTAGTTGCTCGACGAAGATCCCGGTCGGGACTACCTCTCTCCTGGATCCCTTGTAAGCCAGTTCGTCTGCAACATCGTTGTATTGTCGTAAGACATGAGTTATCTCCAGCCCATCGAACTTGTTTTCCAGCTTTCTGACCTCCTGACAGTACGCCGCCATGGTATCGTCGAGACATGTCCAGTCTTTCATGACTTGGCTGACCATAAGTTGAGAATCTCCACGTACAATCAGTCGGTGGATGCCGAGTGATATAGCAATACGGAGCCCGTGGATGAGTGCCTCGTACTCGGTGACATTGTGGGAGGCTGGGAAGTGGATCTGGAGAATGTACTTGAGTTTTTCACCATGGGCAACGTCAATACGATGCCGGCCCCGGCGCCGCCGATCCCTAGGGAACCGTCGAAGTACATTGTCCAGTACTCTAGCTTGTCTATTGTTGTAGTCGTCTGAACTTCTGTCCACTCGGCCACAAAGTCGGCTAGAGCTTGAGATTTGATTGCTGTCCATGGCTGAAAGATGATGTCGAACACCATCAACTCGAACGCCCATTTAGCGATTCGGTTGGTAGCCTCGTGGTTATGCAGGACGTCCCCGAGTAGATACGATGTGACCATCGTGACTTGATGCGATTGAAAATAGTGCACCAACTTCCGGACAGTGATGAGTAGGCCATAGAGCAGTTTCTGGACCTGCAAATATCTCATCTTGGAGTCGGCTAGGACCTCGCTGACAAAGTAGACTGGCCTTTGTATTTTCTATGTGTGACCCGGCTCGGATCCCTCGACCACCAACACCGTGCTGACTACCTGAGTGGTTGCCGCTAGATATAGCATTAATGGCTCTTGGGGCATAGGTGATGCCAGCACTGGTGGTGATGTGAGAAATTTTTTAAAGTCTTTGAAGGCTTGCTGGGCTTCAGGAGTCCATTGAAAATTATCTGCTTTTTTCAGTAATTTGAAGAAGGGCATGCCCCGTTCGCCTAGTCGAGAGATAAATCGGCTAAGTGCCGCCATGCAGCCTGTCAGCTTTTGGACGTCCTTTTGGTTAGTCGGGGGTGTCATGTTCATGATTACGTTGATTTTCTCTGGATTGGCCTTGATGCCGCAATGCGATACGAAGAAGCCGAGTAGCTTGCCGGATGGCACACCGAAGGCGCACTTTTTCGGGTTCAACTTCATCTTTAATCTTCAAAGATTTTGGAAGGTTTCCTCTAAGTCGGCGATGAGGTCTTCTTTAGACTTTGTCTTGATCACCACGTCATCGACATATGCCTCCACGTTGCGCCCGATCTGAGTGTGTAGACACCGCTAAATTGCTCGTTGATACGTTGCTCCAACGTTTTTCAAACCGAACGGCATGGTAATGTAGTAGTATGCTCCAAACGGTGTGATGAAAGAAGTCTTCAGACAGTCTTCCTCCTTCAGGCTAATTTGGTGATATCCCGAGTAACAGTCGAGAAAGCTGAGAAGTTCGCACCCCGCAGTTGAATCCACCACTTGATCTATTCTCGGTAGACCAAATGGATCTTTGGGGCATGCCTTGTTCAAGTCGGTGTAGTTGACGCACATGCACCATTTACCGTTCTTCTTCCGGACCAGGACTGGGTTTGCTAGCCAATCCGGGTGGTAGACCTCTTTGATGAACCTGGCTGCGAGGGGCTTGGTTATCTCCTCCCGAATAGCATCTTTGCGGTCCTGTGCAAAGTGTCATAGCCGTTGCTTGACTGGCTTGGCGTCTGTCTTGACATTGAGGTTGTGCTCGATCACCTCCCTTGGTACCCTAGGCATGTCGGAAGGATGTCCTTGTTTGCCTGGAGGAAGGTGACGAGCACGTATTCCTATTTAGGGTCGAGTCCTGTCTCAACTAGAGTAGTCTTGGAGGGGTCAGAAAGGTCCAGGGGGATCTTCTTCGTGTCGGAGTCCGCTTAAATTCCCAACTTTGCTGCTTTTTTCGCCGGAACTTGGTCGTCCTCGACTTCTATTGTGGCGGCTTGCCGAATGCTGTCACATCTGATTGCCGCTTCTTGAGATTGAGCCAACTCGCAGCTCTCTTTGTCGCAGGTGAAGACTTGCTTGATGTCACTGCGAAGGGAGAGAACTCTGACTGGCCCAGCCATCTTGAGTACCATGTAGGTATAGTGCGGTCTCGTCATGAATTTGGCTAGCGCCGGCCGTCCGAGTATCGCATGGTACGCAGTCTCGAAGTTGGCCACCTCGAAACAGATATTTTCTGTGCGGAAGTTATCCTGCGTGCCGAAAGTGACCGGCAAAGTTATATGCCCGAGGGGTGTTGAAGACAGGCCGGGAATTATCCCGTGGAAGGGCACCGTACTCGGCCGCAGTTCTAAATGAAGGATTTTCATCTCATCCAGGGTCTTAGCAAAGAGGATGTTGAGCACGCTGCCTTCGTCTATGAGAACCTTCTTCAATTTGATATCTCTGACGACCGGGTCCAGGACGAGTGGGTAGCGTCCCGGGTGTGAAATCCGATCTGGATGGTCTACACGATCAAACGTGATGGGCGTTTCTGACCAGCGCAGATATTGGGGGTGTCTACTGTAGAGACCGAGTTGACGTCGCGTGTTGTTAGTTTCTGCTTCCTCTTAGACTCGTGTGCAGACGGCCCTCCGAAGATATGGTTGAGCTCAGCCTGGGGATCTTGATAGTCCCTGGCTGCATTCGGATCTGGCTTGTCTTTGTCCTTGTTGACGCCAGATGTTGAAGCCTGCTCAGAGGTAAACTTCTTGAGCATGAAGCAGTTTTTGGCCACGTGTTTGCCCTTGGGATGAAAGGGGCAAGCCCGTTCATCACCTTCTGGTACTCGTTGTTCCTTAGGGGTCGCAATCGAGTCCGCTCCACATTGGCCACCACATTTTCCGACTTCCACTTGCGGCTGCCGCATTTGTTCTGTGCTGGCTTGTTGTCGGCTTTTGCCTTTTGGTCTTTCTGTCGGGACTCTTTCTTTTCGTCGAGGGTCTCAGCAACCGCCTCGGTCGAGTCGGCGTACTTGTTCGCCATATTGAAGAGAGCCCTGACAGAGGCTGGAGGCTTCCGAGTAAACTTGGCGATGACGACCTCGTCCTTGATCATTGGGATCGAGTTGCGCTTCTTGGAAAACCTTTTGATGAACTCGCGAAGAGACTCGTTCTTCCTCTGGTGTAGCTGGTAGAGATCGTGCTCGAAAGACGGTCTTTCGTAAGTCCCCTGGAAATTGGCTATGAAGCGTTCCCGGAGTTCCCCCTAGGAGCCGATTGATCGTCTTGGGAGCCCTGTTAGGCATGTCCTCGCCAAGTCTGCTAGGGCGACCGGGAGGTAGTTAGCCATGGCTTTGTGGTCACCTCCGGTAGCTCGGATCGCCAGAGTGTATACGGTGAGCCAGGACTCAGGATTGGTTTTGCCATCGTATTTTTCGATTCCTGTAGGCTTAAAGCCCGATGGCCAGTCGACCTCTTGTAGCTCCTAGGTGACGGCGGGTACGCCTTCATCTGCGTGAGGGCTCCGGCTCCGGTTGCGGCGGTGGAACCGCTCGTGGTGGAGATCGAAGCGCTCATACTCGTCCTTCAGTCGGCGGAGCTCGTCATCTTCGCGTTGGCGGTGCCGAGCGTTGATGTCTTGGCGGAGATCGCGTTGCAAACGGACTCAGAGATCTTGGTTGAACCGGCGATCGTTATAGGGACACCGCCGATTGTTATTGTTTGGGTTGCCGAAAGATGTTTGGCATGACTCCGCGTGCGGCTGACTTGAGCCGGCCGTCCGGCGTCGTGCTGATGCAGACGAGATCACCGTTGGGGAACCCGACCGGTTGGTCGGTATAAGTATGTCGCTCGACTGCTGGTGTTGCTTACAAGCCGCATCTATGATCATGGCTTTGATCCTCGCTATAGTCGGGGTGGCCTGGTGATCAGGCCCGAGCTGGAGTGTGTCCAGCAGGGTTGCAGCGACCACGACGTTCTGTTGTGGCATGACGAAGACGTCGTGGTCACCGACTCTAATCTGGAGGATTTGTTGCTGAGCGTTTCACCCAGCCCTGCGTAGCTCGTCGTTGCGAGCCTCACATTCGGCCTCCTCCTGTTGTCGCAGTCAGCGGGCCTCCTCTTCTTGCTGCTCTTGTACTCGGCGCACCTCCTGTGGAGGGGTTGAAGCCATGAAGATTTCTCGGGGCGGAAGGAAGCTTGCCAAACTGGTGTCTGAACTGGTGTTCGAACTGTTGTCCGACTTGGAGTCGGAATCTGAGTAGTTCATCGGGGTGATGACGACTCCGACCTCCCTAGATCCAATCTCGAACGGCTTTGGGCCATGTCTGAACTAAATCATAGAGGATCGGGTCTGTCGCGTGGGATGTAGATTGTAGGTGTCCGCGGCGCCGCCGAGCCTGCACGGGAGATTGATGATCTCCCCTCTTCCTAGCCCGACTCCGGCTAGCTCAAGGCCGAGTCCAAGTCGAACGCTGAAGGGGAGAGTTGTCCCGAGACCCGAGCAAGTGGAAGATTGCCGCAGCAAGTCGACAAGGGTTGCTGCAGCGTCGTGTGGGCCGATCGGCGCAGAGTCGGCTGATTCCCCGGCAAATCGGATCGAGTTCGAGTCGACCAGGATGAGTTTGCCGAGCTTGTCGACGACAAAGTCGAGGTTTCTAAACATGATTGTGTCTCCGGGGGAGAATTTGCTGCTGTCAACTCCGGTTGTCGAATCCATCGAGCTTGTTGAGGTTGATCTCGCCGAAGCCCCTACCTGGCGCGCCAATTGTCGATGTTTTACACCGGCAATATGAATATAGGGCTACCCGTTGGATCGAAACTCAGTGGACTACAAAGGAACATGAGAGGTTTATATTGGTTTAGGCCTTCGATGTGAGGTAATACTCTACGTCCAGTTATGATGTATTTTCTTTGAGGATGTATGATTGCTCATCTGCCTCAGGGGGCGCCCTGTCTCCCCTTATATACTGGGGGACGGAGTTACAAAGTAAGAGTCCCAGCCGGAATACGGCCAAGGGATCTCCTCTTAAAGATATAACCTGCCCGACTAGGACTATATATTTCTTATCGTAGGAGTTACAAAGTAAGAGTCCCAGTCGGAATACGGCCAAGGGATCTCCTCTTAAAGATATAACCTGCCCGACTAGGACTATATATTTCTTATCGTACAAGGCTAAGTCTGCCGAGCTCTATCATATCTCTAATTACAAAGCTAGGCACATCCTCTGTCCGAGTGGCCCATATGCTTGTCATAAGGTACCTGAGGCCATAGCCTCCACACTTTGAGGCTATGATATGGTCGCAAACACTCAAGCAGTTGCATGTTTTGACTGTGATTTGGACGACTGTCATAAAAAATTCAGCCATTTCCTTCACTGTAATCATCAAATCCCAAGCTTAGGAATTCTAGGTTCTTTTTACTCTGTAGCATAGCATCTTTTGCATCATGAATATTCAACCCAACACCCAATCCAGTTATTGCCAACTTCCTTATCTTGTTCAAGCTCCTCAGTTCTATTATACGACTAGAATGAATTGGAGTAGGCAAAGCTTGCAGGTTCATTAGGTGCCCAATTCCAGGTAGATCATTCATGTTGAACCTGTCTTTGCGAAGGAATGGATTATCAATAATATTCATCTGATTCAAGCTTTCATATTCCAAATGACGCAGTAATTTTAGTCTTGCCATGAAGGCAGGTAATACCAGATGAAGACATTGTTTGTCTTAACACAAGCACTCGTAACTTTCCAGTTAGAAAACAATGCTTCTGGATTGTCAATGCACACCCCTGCCCTAGAAAACACTAGGATGGCCCTAAGAGAAGGTGGGGCAACTGAAATTTTATGATATACACCATTGTGGATAGATATGTACCGAGCATTTTGTGGAATTTCCGCACCACCAACCAACCTAAAGAACTCATTTTTAGAAAGAAAGGATGCAAGATCGTGAATTAGATCGTGCATGACGTGTTGGTTGAGTCTGTTGAAATTTGCTTGAAGAAATGACCGGTCAACCAATTCGTTGAAATATTTACTTCCAATTGCATTCTCATCATCATAGCCATCACTATGAAGGAGATGAAGTAATTTCCACAGTTTAATCACCTGAAATTCATAAATGTCATAATCCTTAGGGTAGAGAGAACATCGTTTCAGGTATATAGGCATGTGCCTGTAGCTCAACTCCAGGGATGGCAAAATTTCAGTCCTTGCTTGCTCCAAGAAGTCCCACAGCTCACTTTCAAGGACCTCTCTCCATCTTTGTTGGGTTGTTTCATAGATCAACATGCTGCCTAGTGTCTTGATGGCTAAAGGCAAAGCCCTTACACTTTTTAACTATAGCCCTTCCAGGTCCTCCCGGAGCATTTCCTTGGTCAACAGTAAAAGCAACTTCCGCGAACAACAACCAGCTCTCATCACAACTTAGGCAGCCTAGGTTGTAAAAATCAAGCATTGTTGGCACAAGCCTTGCGACTCTCTCACTGCGGGTGGTTACAACTACCGAGCAAAACATTGTTGTCCTTCTCTCTTCCTAGAATGCTCTGCTCAAATACAATACAGCTTGTCTTCCGCAAAATACCAATACCAGGAGCAAGCCTTCTCTCTCCGTCATTCTCAGATAAAGTAAAATTGTCGGAATAATATTTCATCTCTTGAAATCTCTCAATAAGTTTCCTTGTTTTAACAGCCAACTCATCTGGGACAACTGCCATACCAGAATCATAGAACAAGGCCTTGTTTTCCTTTCACGAAAACAATATAATATCTTCGTCTTATTTTCTTACATCGAGGAAGTAATGGCAGAAACGGAAATTGTCAGACAAATGCCATCAGTAAAGTGCTATTAATTACCTGTTTCTGTTGTCGCTTCCGCTTGTGGTTGGTGGTGCTTTCAGAGAGCTCGAGAGCCTCCGCCTTGCAGCGGTTCACCTCGGACTCGTACTCATCCACCACCTCCTCCGCATCATAGGCGAGATCCTTGAGCCGCAGCTTGGAGGTTTCCTCGCGGATGTTCCAGTGCTGCTCTGCATCGTGCAGCGTGGCGTGGATTCTGTGCATGGTCCGCTCCAGCATCCTCAGGTCCTCAAGATCCTGCTTCTGCCTCTCCTTAGCAGCTGTCGACGAGGAGGACGTCGGCAGGTAGGAGGAGAGTGTGTCCAGTGCCTTCCTGATGGCCATAGATGCAAAAATTCCGGCCATCCTTGTGGTGTGCTCAGACCAGATCAAGGAGCAGAGAGCTATGAAGGAGACGAGAGGAAGGAATCAAGGCACTGAGAAATTGAGAAGGTGAAGCGGAAAGGCAAGCAAAAAGGTACGAACAAGCAGAAAGCTAAACCACCGCCCATGCCTACATGGCTTTTATTCTTTCAGACTTTCTTTTTTCTAGGAGAAATCCTTTCAGATATTCTCCTCTGAAAGCTTTCAGCCTCCATGATAAAAGTTTCTTTATCATCACTAGTTAAAGGTTCTTTTGTCTGCCGTAACAAGCTTGCATTGATACCCAATCGAGCTGTTTGTTGGTATTCAAACCCACGCAGTGTAACTTGAAGTTTGAAAACTGATCTGAACGCTGAACTTTGTTGGGCTGCTTCGTCAGGTTCCAAAGCTTAATTATAAATCTCTTACTCATGCAGGAGATATATATGGTCCTACGCTCTTGTTTTGCCACTGATTTGATGAGTACTGGCAGAATAATGCATTCCATAAATTTTAGACTGAATACAAAATTTTCCATTTTCTTCATCAGAAATAAGTTGCAATAAGAATATATTCTTTGTGTGTATAGATCTGGTACTAATGATTACAATGTAATTATATAACAGTATGTGGACAAAAATCACTTTTGTATTGCTCCAATATAACAAACATAATTTACATCCATTTCACAAAACTGGGAGTCTTGAGATTGCAATGAAAAATGCAGATGTTTCTGTCATGTTCTCTTGAGTCTGTAGTCTGCACCACAAATGTTCAATTACTTCAGTGTCCAAGTTTTCTGGGTGATCAATCTCTTACTCATGCAGAAATTAATCAGATGGTGGTCTGAAAGCCTGAACATGATTATCAATGATTTCTGCCCACTATCTTCTAGGAACTTTAGCGAAACAACATTGTTTGCAGTTAACTATTTTGCCATAGATTCTCAAGTACAGAATTACAGATTCTCAAGTACCCAGGTGGCTGCATGCCTGCATCCACCCCAAGCATACACCGTTGACACTACCAATACAGATGCACAATAATATGCACACTACAAGATTAATCAAGGAGAAGATCTATCTATCTATTATCTATCTATATATCTATTATATAATAAAGATTCATTAAACATCCTTTTAGATGGCACATAGACCGTCACATGTCACTCTAATAAATCTATCTATATTCTATCTATTACTAAAGATCTATTAAACATCCTTTAGAACGTTCCTAGACCGTCACGTGTCACTCTAATAAATTAGAGAAAATCCTAGAAATTCTTAAAAAAAAAGCAAAATATGTAGCCATCGAATTTCACTTAATACAGTGGACATATTATTTTATAAGGTTAGATCTCTCTTTTAAAAAATATACCAATAGATTTATCTTAAAAGGAAAGGCCCACATCCTATACCCCTCATGTAAGGCGTGCACGTACATACGTACGCTGGCCCCGATGCCCCTTCATCCCCTCTTTTTCCCTTTTTTCCTTCTTGGTTAGTTGAGATGAAAACCAAATTAATAATTTAAAATCCGTATTACTCTACAGTAAAATAGAGATATGTCAAAATGACATTAGATTTATCTTGAATGTATTTTCATGAATTTAATTTTTTAATTGTTCTAATTCATATATTATTACACTATATCGATGTTCTTATCTCCTACAGGACAAGAAACAAATAACAGGGAGAGTGTATATGCTATTTTTTTTCTTCGTGACTTCTAATTTTTTAAACTTAAATATATTACTTAGCTACTAAAACGCTTAATAGCTAGAATACAATCTACTCAGTTCATCAGAGATAGCCTAAAATACCAATCATATTTCCCACTAATCTTCATGTATATAAGTTCTATGTACAAACCACTGTTTACCAATCGCCTAGTCAAATTACTTACAAGGTATCCTTTCACCTATTGATTAATTGGTATCCGATAAGCATGTGTGCCATCAAGCAGAGAAGAGAAAGGGCAATACTAAGTAGCATCCATCAACAGATGATAGGTAGGTAGAGGATGCTACCAAGCTGCAGCAGTAAAGAATAGTCGACTATAAATAGATTGTAACCATTAACTCATATTAAGATATTTTGGGTCGTATTTTAACCATTTGCATGTTAACCTAAGGCCATCCTAGTGGTGGTTCTGAATCGAACCGACGTGGAGAGAGATAGTGCAATGGTTCGAACAAACCATTTTTGAACCAAATGATGAGATTCTTACAATCGGACTAACATTTTCTTCTGGACAAGAGAATAAAAAATTTGCTCTGCAAAGCACTAGCGGTGACTAGGAGGCTTCCTGTGGCTCGGCAATGAGTGACTTACTACCCACTATGCAAAATACGATGGCAATGCATGACCTAGTCACATCTTGGCGAAGCACTACATGAGCACATGAGCACAGTCATTAATGAGCATGCAGTCACATGAGCAACCACCAGGCTTAAAAAGGTTGTGAAGGATCCTAAAGGACAAATTAATGGGAAGATAGATATAAAGGATCTAAAAGGATGATATCCATCAGTGACGACATGACTTCGGTTGATCGAGGGTTATGGTCTCAGAAAGACTATGGGCTCTTTTTTGGATAATCTTGCCACATTCACTTTGTCAAAGGTGGGGCACACCACAAGTGTGGTAAAGTTTAGAAAAAAAAAATTAAGTATGACATTGGTAGTCAAGTATGATGTAGCAACCATCTAAATGTTAGGTGAATAAATTGTGGCACACCTAAGATTTGGCCTGACAAAAACTTATCAGCTAATTAAACAAACTAATGAACTATGGCACACTTAAGGTTTGATGTGGCAAAAATGAGTCTATGACACAGCTTCAATCTTTTTCTCCTTTGGGCCCAACAATTTTGTTCATTCATTTAGATGGGTTGTGGACCCCATGTTTGGCCAAACGCGTGGAGAGATCTCCCATATTTGAATCCTATACTGTGTACAGATGCCTCATAAAATATAAAATATTTTTTCCTTTTTGTGCCCCTACAAATATAAAACTGGGGTGTGCTGGAAAATCGTTTTCACAGGCCTTCGATCATATGCAGGTGGCCAAACGCCGGTGGTGAAGATGACTTGCGACCTGCCTATTAGCGTGAACTTATTGCCACTTGGGCCTAAAATTATATCAATTCAAAAGAGCGAACATAGGACTAACATCTTATAAAATTCTTAGAAAAAAATACGTGGAACTGTTGTATTCTAAATGAGTTCAAGATACTTAGTCCCAAAATATAATAGCTTGTGCAGCTAGGCACACGTATTAAGGCCATGTTTAGCACACTTCCAGATCTAAAATTTCTTAGAGCCGGGTATTCCTATGTCACAGCCTGATTTTTTAGAAATTAAATAATTAATTAATAATAGATTTTCTATAATTTATATTTATTAAATTATAAAGTAAATCAATTAAGTAAAGTAAAAATAGGAAACAAAAATTTCTTTAATAAATCATGGTCAAATTCATTTTTAATAAATTTTTTGTGTTTGAATAACCGCTCTAAAATTTTCTCGTATTTTTTGGAGCTCTAGAATTAATTTTAATATTACAAAAATTATTTTCTGTAATTATTTAAATAAATTCCAAAATCCTTTTTTGGTTCGTTTCTGGTCCAATCCCTTTGTATCCTTCTTTTCTACCTGGACTCGAGTTGTCATTCCCGAATCCTTAATTCCCTGAAAAGTCCGACTTCGGAAAAATCCTCCAAAATTCCAAATCCAAGAGTCTCAGATATATTCACTTTCTTTTTAAATATCTATTTTTCCTTTTGAATTAAATCTCCTTGGTTTCCACAAAACCCAATTTCCTTTATGAAATAAATTCAAATCCCCGAATATTCCAAGTTTTGCCCAATTTCGATCCACATAAAATATCCCCGAGTTTTTATTCCCAAAAACAATATCCAAATATTCGAAATATTCCAAAATTCCGAATATTTCCACAAGTTCCAATATTCAAAAATAATCCTTTGATTCCCAAAAATACTCTTAAATCTCCAAATTTTTCAAACTTGTGAAATTTCCGAAAAAACCCCTTCCTTTTCTTTTTTTTCCATCTTTCCTCTTTTCTTTTTTTTCCCTCTCTTTTCTTTTTCTCCCTTCTTCCTCCTTCTTCCTCCCTCCTGCTCTCTCTCTCTCCTTCGGTGCCAACCCGGGGGCCGAGCCACCCCGGCCGGGCCTTGGCTGGCTCCACCGCTGGCCTCGGCCCACCAGCCTATGCGCGCGCCGCCGCCACCTCGCCTCAGCCCAACCGGGCCCGCCGCCGCACCTCGCCGCATCCACGTGCAACGGCCGCCGCCGAATTCAGCATCCAGCCACATCGCTGCCTGCCCTAGCTCTGCCCTCCCCTCCTCTATAAATACCACCGCACCAGCGCCCTCCCGTGCCCTAGTTCCGAGACGCCACCTCGCACCGTCCTCGCCCCGTGCAAACGTCGTCGCCGTTCTATTTCTTTTTGTGGCCACGCTCCGAGCCATCGCTGTCACTACAAGCCCGAGCTACCGTCGTCTTCGCCTGCCGCTATTGAGCCCCAAACGCCAAGCCCACAAGCTGTCTCCATCTTCTCCTCTCCAGCGCCACCCTTCGTCACCGATCATCATCGCCACCCATCGCCAAGCCGCCGCCGATCTCCGTCGGCCTCGCCTCCGTCTCCTCCATCCAGTCCCGGCGCCACGCCACTCCACTTCATCCCTACTCCGCCGCCGGTTGCTGTCACCGTCACTGCTGATGCCGTCCTGGAGCCGCGCTGCCATGCCGTGGGCACGGTGACCGCGCCGGGTCGTGCCATGGTGCGGGCGCGTGTCTGCCTTGCTCCAGGCCACCAACAGGTGGGCCCCGTCAGCAGCCCTCTCTTGTGGATGACAAAGTGGACCCACGCACATATCTCCGGGGAAATCTCAACCGTTGAAACTTCAAGATCTAATCCGAGCCATCCGATCTACATAATCCCGATCAATATAAGCCCTTGGATCTCCATCAAACTCAAACCAATCCTAGCCGTCCATCTCAAGCCGATTAGATCTGAGCCATCAGATCTCTTTGATCCTTTCGATGGTGCCACATCAACCCTTGCCACCTCAGCTGACACATCAGCCCTAGCAACCACGTGGCTATCCATGTCATTAGTCCACCACCTCTCTCCATCCTCTATCTTGTGAACCTAGTCCACCAGGAGCCAAGTCACTAACAGTAGATCCCATGTGTTAGTCATTTCCTAAATAATTCTTTTAATTCAAAAATCCGAGGGAATATTTCGAGAATATTCCTTTTTCAATTTCTATTTGGATTTTCTCTGAATTCGAACTTCCGGAGGTCATATCTTTTCCGTCCGAACTCCGATTCGATCCGTTCTTCTTCCTGAATTTATCTAAAATCATAATCTACATGTTTGTGTACTTTTTTATACTATTTATTTGGAGTTTTTAGGATTTTTTCTCATTTTACGTGTAGTCACGTGGCTTTCGCCGTTTTGGAGGACTGCGAGGTTCGTGGAAGAGTTTGGAAGATCAATTGAAGGCTTTTCTGTTGCAATAGAAGTTACATGACAATCTCTTTGAGCATGCTGATCCCATTTGTGAAAACTATTTTATTTTAACGTTATTGTATGCAAAGCTTTGGAATGTCATTATTACGGATATTTGTTATAAATCTTATATTCTTTGATTATGGCCATGAATTGCTATTGATACCTTTACCTTGATACCCTGTGTGATTAATATAGACTAGCTGGATGTCTAATTAATGATCTAGCTAGACTATTTTAGGTTTTGCTTAGCCATACATAGAAACTTTAGTGTCATTTTATGTGGGATAACTATTGATTCACTTATGGATAATTAATGATTAATGGCTATCTTTTTACGACAGTTGGTCCTGGTTGATTAATTAAACTTGCCAATTAAAATTTGACTAATGGTGGGTTGTGAGCACATGGAATGGTGATGATGCTAGTTGTGCTCATGACAGTTAAGTGCCGGTTCGCAAGCTACGGTTGTGAAGCATTTATCATACTAATCACAAGCCAACATGGGCAACGGCTGGACTTGTAGTGTAGTATGTCCCAGTAGGAGGCACTATGGTGTTTTTAGTTTATAGGTGGTAGTGGCAATAAATCCACGGTGGCAGCGTCAATAAGTTCATATTTTGGAGTCAAGAGTTTCTCTAGCCTAAAGGTTGGGCCACCTTTACTGGGGACTTAGCTGGTGACTATTTTGTTGAGCATGTTATGCGAAGGTTCCTGTCATAATTCCTTTCTGAGGCAACTTGCTGTGGAGTTGTATTTTGCGGGTAAATTTGTACACCTCTGGCTATAGTAAAATAGCCATGCTCGCGGTTATGGGTGAGCCTAACAATGTTTTTCGTGGTTAGTCCTACACTACTCAATAATGGTGATAATTGATGGGAACTTGATAGCTCTAGTTTGGAGGGTTATGGTTTGGGCCTGAACTGCATTTGAGTGTTGTTCAGTGATTGGTTAAATGTTAATAATAATTAAACTATACTGTTTTTATAATGCTTTTAAATACAAATGTTTTAAATGTTGTTTATACAAACAAGCCATATTATGCCTTTTCTTTGGAATCCTGTTGCATTATTTTGTATTTCCTGTGTGGCTTGTTGAGTACGGTGGGTGTGGTACTCAGTCTTGCAATATTACCATCATCAAAGTGAAGATTTGCAAGGAAGGAGAAGACTTTAGTGTTTGGCTTATACCCCAGTTAAGCTGCCTGTGGGTTTGATGCTGAAGCTTCGTTAGGATTGCTTTTCCACTGCAGTTTTCTTTCGTGTAAGGACTAAGTGCCTCTTTTGTAAATATTTATCATTTATTGTTTTAGTTATGTTTATCAAATTGTTGATCTGTGTACCTCGGCTGATTTCTAGACGAGAATTTAATGCATAAATTAGTTTTGAAAATTTTGGTGAATTTCTGGGCGTGACATCCTAGATCCAGAGATAGATGGATCTAGATATATGATCACATTGATAACATTTGGATGACTCATTTTGTTCTTATTTTAGATAAAATATAAACTTGTCTACTTTAATTTAACTTACAAGCTCCAAATTTAGCTATGCCAAATATGACCTAAGGAAGTAGGCGAAATTAAATAGGAATAGTGCGAAATTAAATAAGAGATGATTGTATCCGTTGAGACGAGAGAGTAGGTGGAGTAATTATTATATTTTAGGACAAATTTTTTAAATGCTAAAAACTACTATATTTTAGAAAGGAAATAGTATCATAGATCTGACATGCACATGTTTGCCTTTAGAAGAATCACACATCTATTGTGTTCTACCTAGTAGCCTTACATCTTTGATGTAACGTAGATTGGACGTGCACACGTGTGTGTGCATATATGTGAATACATGGTAAGTGCATGTCCTACCAGGGCCACCTCGTCAAATTTAGGGCTCTATCCCAAATTTTAATCGAGCCCTAAACTTAAGTAACAAAATAAAATGATAACAATTTATATTAATACATGATATATTTTATAGCAACGTAAAATATAACACAATTTAGGGATTAAATAAAAATGGGAAACAAAGTTATCATGAAAAAGGCTTAGATGGACCTGATGCTAGTATCCCGACAGGGCTTAATCAAACGTGCGTTTTCCCATGGGCCAGTATCTTTTCCGCACTGGGTTGATCAACGGGGGCCGCGGCCCAATCCCGACCGTTCTCAGCACAACCGAACGAGGAATTTTTTTTATTTTTATATTTATTTAATAAAATATTTATAAAACTACATTTTCATTTCAAAAATTTACAAAAATATACTCCCGCCGCCCTCTGGGAGGGCGGTATCTCTGAAATCGCCCTCCCAGAGGGCGATATGATGACGTAGCTGACGGCCGTTGGCCGGCGGCCCACGGCCGTCAGCCATTTTGCAGGCGGCCCCTTGGCCACACAAAAACCGCCCTCTGAGAGGGCGGCAAGGGGGCCGCTTGTAAAAAATCCGGCCGGGGAACTGGATTTTTACAGGCGGCCCCCTTGCCGCCCTCTCAGAGGGCGGTTTTTGGGTGGCTAGGGGGCCGCCTGTAAAAACCCGGCCGAGGGGACTGGATTTTTACAGGCGGCCCCCTTGCCGCCCTCTCAGAGGGCGGTTTTTGTGTGGTTGGGGGCCGCTTGTAAAATAGCCGTGTCACAGTATATAGTCCGGACCGTCCGGATAGGATTCGGACGGTCCGGACTATACAAATTGTTGTAACACGCGCTACGTACCTTAAAACACTCATAACTTTTGCATATGGTCTCGGAATTGGGCAAATAAGTACTTTGCGGATATCTACAAAAAATTTTACATCCGCTTCTCCCCACTTTGTCGGGTTTGTCCGAAAAATTTTTGCGAAATTCGGCCGGGAAGATTGAGTTTTCGAGGTCCGAAGTTTCAGCACGCTTTTTAAAGCACGCTCACAATTTTCTACAGGCCACATCTTACATCGGTTTGAGTTGCACCTTCACGAGGTTTTGCTATTTTCGAGTTTCTAGTTGAGAAAAAAATATCAAAAAAAAATAAAGTGGCTATTTTGCAGGTGGCCCTCTGGCTGCCTAAAAACCGCCCTCCTAGAGGGCGGCAAGGGGGCCGCCTGTAAAATAGCCGGCCCTCTGGCCGGATTTTTACAGGCGGCCCCCTGGCTGCCTAAAAATCGCCCTCCCAGAGGGCGGCAAGGGGGCCGCCTGTAAAATGGCCGGCCCTGGCCGGCCGGAGGGCTGGCCATTTTACAGGCGGCCCCCTTGCCGCCCTCTCAGAGGGCGGTTTTTGGGTAACCAGGGGGGCCGCCTGCAAAATGGCAGACGGCCGTGGGCCGCCGGCCAACGGCCGTCAGCCACGTCATCATATCGCCCTCTGGGAGGGCGATTTCAGAGATACCGCCCTCCCAGAGGGCGGCGGGAGTATATTTTTGTAAATTTTTGAAATGAAAATGTAGTTTTGTAAATATTTTATTAAATAAATATAAAAATAAAAAAATTCCCGAACGAGACCTTGGAATTTTTTTATTTCTGTATTTAATTTTTTTAAATTTATAAAATTATATTTTGTTTTTGAAATTTATAGAAATATACTCCTCTCGCTGGAAGGACGATTTTTAAAAATCGCTTTTCCAGAGGATGATTTTTGTGACGTCGCAACCTACTTTCATCTGATATAGAAAAATTTATGTTTAGATCTTTTTTTTTGTATTTTTATAATTTGTAGATAGTTTATACGAAGTCTGATGAAGTCAAACTTTATATCAAAATGGTAGAGCTTGACGAGATCTACAACTCTCTAGTTGACAATCTTTTCATTTGCAATCGTATAGAGCTCTAAATATTCGTTACAAAATCTAACATTTATTTTTATAAAATCTTATATCTATGTTTCAAACGACCTCTGATAGAGACAAACTTTATATCAAATAGTAGCTCTCGACCAGATCTATAACTTTGTAGTTGATTATTTTTTATTTAAAAATATTTAGAGTGTCAAATATGCAATACTATTTTTTAAGTAGTAAAAACCGACAGGAAGAGTAAATGTAAATACAAATATTTTTGGAAGAATGGTTTCGAATACTACGAAAAATAGTATTGCTTATTTGACACTCTAAATTATTTTAAATAATATCATCGAGGACTATAACTTTGATGTAAAGTTTGTCTTCATCGGAGGTCGTTTGAAACGTAGGTGTTAGATTTTGTAATAAATATTTAAGGCTCTAAACAATTGTAAATGACAAAGCTGTCAACTATAAAGTTATAGATCTCGTCGACCTCTATAATTTTGATAAAAAGTTTGATTTTATCGAACTTTATATGACTTGTTTATATATTATAAAATTATAAAAAAGATCTAAATATAATTTTTCTGTATCTGAGAAACGTGGTATGTCACGTCAAAAAATCGCCGAGGCTCGCAAGGCGAGAGGAGTATACTTATGTGAATTTCGAAACAAAATATAATTTTGTAAATTTAAAAAATAAATAAATAAATAAATAAAATTCCAAGACGTTGTACTCTTCTCCTTGGGACGAGACGGTGCGGTCAGCCTCGAAGCTGCAACTGCAAGATTGCAATAGAAAATGACCAAGAACTAGTGAGAGGAGAGCAAAGCAATATGAGCTCCAGCTGCCGAAGCAAGATGCGGTCAACTCCTCGAGCTCTCATGCTCCGTCGCCACTCCAGATCAGCACTTGGTGTGGACGCAGGTATGCTATACATCCATATCTCCTCGATCCGTCCCGCGGCTTCAGCTGCGCCTGCGCATCTGGATTTAAACCCCGCCTTTGTTCTTGTTCCTCATCAAAAGCTGCCGTCGATTCGGTTCTTGGTTCTTTTTGTTCATCTTGTTGGTGCCATGTGAATTCTTGTTTCTTTCTTTCTGGGAGATTTGGGAGGGTTCTTGCTACAGTGGTTGCAGTAGCCAGAAGCCTCAAGCCCTGCCCAGAACAGAAGTGATTTGGCTAAACCATAGCTACTGGATTGGATTTGGATGTGAATAACAAAGTTTATACACATTGATTGTTCCTTTGAGGCTTTGACATGTAGGGTATCGTGTTAAGCTGTTCACATGTGTAATGGTTTTTTGCTTGTACGGATGAATCTGAACACTCTGAATGTCTGAAATGAGCATTCCTCCTTATACGCGGATGCTATTTTTCAGTGCTGCGCAGCTCATATGTTTATATCCCCATTTCTATAGGAAATTATTGCGCTTTTTGTTGATGTATAAGCTAGCTGTACTTGTAAGCACAAATCAATTGATCTCTCAAATTATTGTGCTTTGTGTTGATGTATAAGCTGGCTGTACTTGTAAGTACAAATCAATTGATCTCTCGTGTTAGCTGATTTTTTGTGGTAATACTGCAGAAGATGATGCCCACCATTGCCGACCAGAACAAAAAGAAATGCATATGGAAGACAGCAGCATGCACAATGCTGTTATCCCTTACCCTTTTTGTTTTTCCTTCGCCGCAGCATTCTTTTTTCAACAGGTATCTGAAGCCCATAGTAGCATCGTCAAGTCCACCCCGCGGTATCAACGCCAATTCAACTATGATTCAAGGGTAATATCACGATTGGCCTTTCCATGACCCCAACAATTCATATTTCCAACTTTCTTCAGGTTGAAATACACATATGTACTCATTCCAAGGGCATCTTTCTTGCATGAGTGACAGTGATGTAGGACAGCGGATCGAAAATGGAACGCATACGATGAACAACAAGACTATGAACGCATCGACTAGTTGGAGAATTGTGAAGGAGGAGTTCACATTTCAAGCTGGGAGTGCCCCTTTCAATAACTGTCATGCATCCACAATTGTAGAGGTATGTTTTCTTACTTTCTTTTGGTACAGAGGAATAGAGGATATCTGACAAAATATATCCATATTTACTCCAATGCTAGTTTTGTCATTTTTAGACTCAGAAGGAGAACCTTTTGGTGTCATATTTTGGCGGATCTATAGAAGGGGCACCTGATGTCAAAATCTGGCTGCAGAGATATAGTGTAGGTTCAATACTTCAAGCATCCAGAATAATTCTTCCCAGGATTTCTAAGCTAGGAGATTGATCCTTAACTTTGAAACTTGCTAAGAACCTTTCATTTATTTGTAGGATGGTTATTGGCATCCTCCAGAAGTT
This sequence comes from Oryza meyeriana var. granulata, assembly GCA_003991445.1. Taxonomy (NCBI): domain Eukaryota; kingdom Viridiplantae; phylum Streptophyta; class Magnoliopsida; order Poales; family Poaceae; genus Oryza; species Oryza meyeriana. The sequence continues at coordinate 150,320 of RYFJ01001390.1, forward strand.
GCAGACGAGGAAAATGAGGTGCCCTTGTGGAATCCTGTTCTCTTTCAGCTCCCCTCTCATGAGCTGCTTCTTTTCTACAAGATTGGCAACAATACAGAAGAGTACGAACTTCAAATCTACTATGCCTCCAACCTCTCATTACTGCAGCAGTAAGGAATCACAAGTCACGAGATAAATTCGGAGGCAGAGAAATAAAAAGAAAAAAGTTAAACATGACACAACATGCAATGAAAAAGTGAGCACGATAATATGCATGTTACTTCCCATTTAGAAACCTTTGCTTGTGTTCTTTTAACTGTTATCTAACATTTATAAACCCATTTAAAATTGTGCGGGCCTAGGTTATTTGCAGTACAACTCTTAAGATCACTTCTACAAAATATAACTGCATTTGGAACAGTGTAGTAGCTCTAAAAATATTTGTGGTTCAGCTCTTAAATTTAATTCATACTTACATATATTTCTAAGAATACAACTGTAGTTTTTGAAATGGCTTTAGTAGCTCTAAAATATTCTAACCTATTTCTACCATTATAGTTTGGACACATACTAATCAGCGGTTGAGATATTTATCCTTTTCGGATTAATATTGTAAGTTCTAGGTCTTAAGAGCAAGTTTGGTGGATCCTTTTCACCCTATTTTAATAACATACTAGCTAGATTTCCTACGGAATGCGCATAACTAGAATTATATTTTAAGGTATTTGCTTTATTTGACACCATAGCCCAATGCCTACGTGGTTAGTGGGCTGGTAGTGATTTGGCCCACTTGGTGGTGTGGCTAAAATAATCTCACCTTGCTAGTTCTAGGAGAGAGAGACTAGTTTATAAGGGTAGTTATCAAGCACTTGCAAGATCGAATCAAGCATTTTACGTGAAGCAAGGATGAAAGCGTAGGTGTGGTCCATAAAAAATGTGATGGGCCTAGTACCGTATTTTTGGACCCTGGACTGTGACACTTATATCCATTCTAAAGGTAGAATTAACTTATCCGATCAATATGTACTGTTGCAAATAACAATATGGACTCACCATGATCATTGGGGCATATTTTTTTCTCTTTCTCAGATTATTGTGGCAATTTCTATTCCTTTAGGAAAAACATGGTGGCAGTTTTTTATACTTCTTATAATAATTTAATAGATATATTTTACCAGCTCTTTCTCAGATTATTGTGGCAATTTCTATTCCTTTAGGAAAAAACAAGTTGGCATTTTTTTAGCCTTCTTATAATAATATAGTAGATATATTTTACCAGCAAGGCAACTTCAACATAAAGCAGGAAGATGAAATAAAACAAATATTATATGTGAGTATGTGATTAATTGGTTATATGCGATAATATTATATTCTAATGCTAATTTTAACTCGCCAGGTGGAGTGGTGCCATGAAAAGATCGCTAGACGGTGGCAGAACCTGGTCAGAGAGAGAACTGCTGCCATCTGGTATCCTTGGTCCTATTAAGAATAAGGCATGTCTTAAGTTCGTTACCCCCTTCTCGTAGTATAGCATTTCTTAATACAAAATAAAAAGCTAGCACAAATGCTGGGACTAGGCAGAAGAATGTATGAATACGAGTGAGTGGTTCATTTCTAAGGCTAAGCTGTTAAGCTGATAAAAGCTGAAAGTTCCACACATATATAGCAAGTCACAAATAGTTTAGGAGCGCTTATATAGTTATGATTCTACATGTGTACAGAGTATAATAAGAAAAATGTCCTAATGTCAATGGATGCAGCCATTTTTGCTTGAAGATGGGCGCTTGCTATGTGGATCATCTGTTGAAAGCTGGAAATCATGGGGTGCATGGCTTGAGGTACTCATGTCGCATAATTTCTACTCCCTCTGTCTCCAAATGTAAGGGATTGGAGCATTCAAAATTTGTCCCTAAATGTAAGATATCCTAGAGTACTGCTTTTTCCTCTGGCCACCTCTACTTTAAATTTCTCTTCATCTTACCCCCAACCGCCCTCCCACTCCCACATACCCCCCATTTTAATTAGGGCATTATAGTCTTTTTCTCCATTCTTAATTTCTCGAAAACAACCTAGAATCCCTTATATTTGAGAATGGAGGGAGTAGTTTATTTGAGACTATAAAAGGCTGACAACACTAATCATTTCTTACATCCTTATTGCTGTTCTAACACTTCCTCTGAAAAATAGGTCACAGAAGATGCTGGTCGGACATGGAAGAAGTATGGACCTATACTCATAAAAAATGAAACACTTGGAGTGATTCAGCCAGTTCCCTACCAGACCACTAGTGGCACTATACGAGTATTGCTGAGGTCTTTCCAAACAATTGGAAGGGTATGTGTGGCTGATTCTAATGATGGAGGAGTGACATGGAGCTATGCTCACAAGACTGAGCTTCCAAACCCCAATTCTGGTCAGTGCACCTTTTGAGCTAAATTTAATTAGCTTTGCCTTCTTTATACAATCTTTAATAATATTATGGACTAAGTACATATGAAAGAATTTACTGGTGTCTGAAGATTATATGCTAACTTTCTCCTTGCAAATATGATAAACTCCACATTTGAAGGAATCGATGGGATTAAGATGAAGGACGGAAGAGTAATGCTTGCCTACAACACCTTCTCCAGAGGCACGCTCAAAGTCGCAGTCTCCTCGGACGAGGGTGATTCATGGAGCGAGGTGTTGACAATGGAGGAGACTGAAGGCATAGAGTTCTCATATCCAGCAGTAATCCAGACCATGGATGGGCTTGTACATATCTCATACACATACAATCGAACACAGATTAAGGTACGTAGTGTATTGCTTTTTCCATATCCTGTGAAGCAAATATTTCTGTTCACCTGTTACACACTTTTCATGGGTATATTCCTGAACACCTTGCAGCATGTGGTTCTAAGGCCTGGCTAAGCAGTGAAAGCTTTGATCCTAAAACACTTGCACAAGTGGTGGCTGGAGATCGCAAGGCTTAGATTATTGTCATCAAGGCTATGCTGTTCTTTTTCTGCTTAATCTGTATATGATCCTCAGGGAAAACGAGTTTTCTCCTTTGCATTTACAAACCCCAGCTCATTCAAAGTATGGTTCGGCCCATGTGCTTGTTCTGGTTTCGGTTTAGACCCATTAGATCTAAGTGTTTGTTTAGGAATTTTTTTTATTTTTATATTTATTTAATAAAATATTTACAAAACTATATTTTCATTTCAAAAATTTACAAAAATATACTCCCGCCGCCCTCTGGGAGGGCGATATGTCTGAAACCGCCCTCCCAGAGGGCGATATGATGACGTGGCTGACGGCCGTTGGCCGGCGGCCCACGGCCGTCAGCCATTTTGCAGGCAGCCCCCTGGGCCACACAAAAACCGCCCTCTGAGAGGGCGACAAGGGGGCTGTCTGTAAAAATCCGGCCGGGGGGCCGGCCATTTTACAGGCGGCCCCCTTGCCGCCCTCTCAGAGGGCGGTTTTTGTGTAGCTCGGGGGGCCGCCTGCAAAATAGCCGACCCCCCGGTCGGTCATTTTGCAGGCGGCCCCCTTGCCGTCCTCTCAGAGGGCGGTTTTTGTGTGGCCGGGGGGCCGCCTGCAAATGGCCGACCCACGGGCCGGCCATTTTGCAAGCGGGTCCCTTGCTGCCCTCTAGAAGGGCGGTTTTTAGCCCAGGCAGTATAAAACCCCCTCCCAGACTCCAAAAATATCATAAAATTCACTGAAATTACAGAAAAAAAAGAGAGAGCTAAGAGCAAGCCTGAACGAAAGCAGCGAAGCTCGCAGCTTACTGATTTGTCTGTAGGTAAAATCTATTATCTCTTTGTAATTTCTATTTCTATGCATAAATTAATGTAGTATTGTACTGGTTATGTGTATAGTACTATATGAAAATAAGTTGTTACTCGTAGATCTGTAGGCCTTTAGTTAATGTGTTAGATGATTTAATTTTTGTAGAGATGTGAGGAAAATATTGGTATCTAGTTTAATTGTATTTTTTCATCAACAGAAATGTCAAATAAGGTGATATTTCAGTTATTTCACGGGCAAGGGAATGTTAGATATGGTCCAGAAGGGGTAGATCTGTCGGATTTTAGTTCAACGGCTAAGGGGATTGATAGACCAGCTGAGAGAAGTTTTGGGTCAGTGTACAACTGGCTGATGCGAGGGTTTCGATTGAACCCCGAGCTCAGCGCAATAACCTTGTATGTAGTAGTCAGTCGTGCAGCTGAAGGTTTTTTTTGGGAACTGATGCCGGTGGATTGCACTGCCACTTGGAGATGGTATGTGGAGAATGCATTTCAACGTGGTTGGCCACTAGGCATACTTGTATCGATATATGAGAAAGAAAACACTGCTGGTGCAATGCCCGTGCAAGATGATGAGGGTCCAAGTACGGCAGGAGGTAAAAGCGAAACAATGGAAGAAAATGAAGGGAATGAAGGAGGGAATGAAGAAGATAGATAGCCAACAGGTGTGGCAGATGAGGGAGAACAAATCAATAGAATCGTTGAAGAAATGGATAAGGAAGATTCTGAAAACGAGCAAGTAGAGCAGGATGATTCGTCTGATGAGGGCACCATGATGCCTGCAGAATGGAGCAACCAGGATTTCTCTAGGCTTTTTATCTCCGAGGGACATCATGTGTCATGGGAGTACAAGGAAAATGAGGTCATTGAAGTGGCTAAATATGCATATGTAGAGGATTTAAAAGAGGCAGTAAAACAATGGGCCGTGTCACTTCAAAGGGAGTTCTCAATTGTGAAGTCAAGCAAATCGGTCTATGAAGTAAAGTGCATGAAGGATGGGTGTCTATGGCGGGTGCACGCATTCAAGGGTAAATAGAAAGATTATTGGCAAGTTTCAATCGTGACTGAGCATTCATGTTATTTACCCGGTGTTGAAAAATATCACAGAAATATGACATCTGCATTTGTTGCGACAGAGATGTACTCCCATATTATTAACAATATGGGGTACGAACCAAGGTCAATTGTTAGATATATTGAAGAGAAATTTAAATACACAATTAGCTATGCTAAGGCTTGGAGGGCAAAACAGAATGTTGTAGAGATGAGATTTGGCACATTTGAAGCATCCTATGATAATTTGCCTCGTCTGTTAGACTGTATTCTTCAGATGAATCCGGAGACGTGCTACGACCTAAAAGCCTTTCCATCAATTCACCATGGTAATAAAAGTGTGTTGCAACGAGTATTCTTTGCATTAGGTGCTTGCATTCAGGCATTTGTCCAATGTCGTCTCATCCTCTGCATCGATGGGACATTTCTGACCAAAAAGTACAGAGGGCAGATCTTAACAGCAATTGGAGTTGATGGAAACAACCAAGTTCTACCAGTTGCTTTTGCTTTTGTTGAGAGTGAGAACACTGATAGCTGGTATTGGTTTCTAGAAAGGGTTAAGTCTGCAGTTGTACGGATGAGACCAGACGTATGCCTTATACATGACCGTCACGCCGGCTTGCTGCGTGCAATTGAGGAATTGAGATATGGATGTGTTGAGAAGGGATACCCACCAAGGTGGTCTGATGTCCAAAGCAGATGGTGCATGCGTCATATGGTGCTAGTTTCTACAGACAGTTTAGAAATAAGCAACTTATGGATCTTTTCAAGAGGTTTTGCGCCCAGAATCAAGAGAAGAAATTCAAGGAGCTTTGGAGGAGGTTGGATGAGCTGACCTCTAAACAAACAGATGAGCAGTCCAGGAGGGCTACCATTGGAGGGGATGAGGCTCCATAAGCTCTTGAACCTCTATCAACTGACGGACTTCATATGAGAAGAATGTCTGCATCCTCAGTTAGAAAATTTTCAGATTGGATTGAGAATGAGCCAAAGGAGAAATGGGCATTGTTGTATGACAAGGATGGTTCTCGGTTTGGCATAATGAGCACAAATTTGGCAGAGGTTTATAACTGGGTGATGCGTGGTGTTCGAGGGCTCCCACTTGTTGGCATAGTTGAATTTATCTTGCTTGGCACATGCAAGTACTTTAGAGATCGGTTCAGAGCAGCTAGGCTCTCAATGACGGACAATAATCTTTTATTTGGCACACTACTGATGAAGTATTTGCAAGATAAAAGTAAAAAGGCCCGAAGACATCGTGCTCTACCTCAAGGCACACAAGAACACAGATTTGAAATATTGTGTGTCGACAAGGGCCATGCGCGGAATTTCCGTAAAAAGAGTTGTGCAGGAGTGTGTGGCTGAAGGAAGACGGGCCTGCAAGTGCTCGTGCGCGAAAACAACACCCATAAACACTGACTCTTGCTATCCACAAGCCACCCGAGCGTGGCTCTCTCACGTTATTGCCTATAACGCGAGCATTCGGAGTAAGATCGTATCCCTACCACAGACAGAGCGGTGAGTAAGATAGAAGCACGCTATTTTGTCTCACCTTATTTTCAGGAAAGAAGCAATCTATAATACCTGGAGCGGAGAGAATATACGGTTTCGGTTATGCGGGTACATTTACTATGGAGCATCTCACAGCTATGTACATTCCTGATCCAAACAAAATTGAGGAATAAAGTAGGTCGCCGCAAGACAAGACGCATCCCGTAATGACAATGGATGACTCAGAAGCCGGTGGAAGGCGATAAACGTTGTTCAAAGTGTGACCAAACAGGTCATACTATAAGAAACTGTCCAAAGATGCAACCGGTCCAAGTACGACGGAAGCTGCTTTTTGTTTGAACCGTCGGGTTCAAGCTGATGATGGCAGGTGTCCTACGGTGAAGGCACAACTCAAGACGACCCCGTCTTAGGCGTTCTCGAACAATTAGTGGTTGCTACGGTGTAGCGTAGTCTATACTAGTTCTTGTTATAGAAGGATATGTAGTCCGTACTGTTGTTTTTTATTATCATGTAACCAATGTATAATAAACTATACATAATTAACGCTAACTCTCTTATTTTGCATGCAGTATGCGCGTACGATACACCGGAGCTGTTGGACCGAGGTGTCGACCGGTCCTACCGCGGTCTTACCTGTCAGCCGTGGAGGGTGCCCACTTACCACCTTCCGTCCACGGCCTTCACATCACCTCCTGCAGATAGATCCTCGGTTCCGTCAGAGGTAAGAGCTTACGATATTCATTCACATACGTTGTGCATCTATTGTTCCCCAATATTGATACAGTGCTACATTCTGCAGGTTGTGTGAGGCTGGACTTCTTTCGCTGTGTAGCTAGTCGAGCCCGCCACCGGACGAGAATGCCCCGCAAGCGATGGGACGCTATCGGTGCACTTATGGCCGCACTGGTGGATCGTAGAAGACCGGAGACCCACACGTTCCACCTGCCGTGCGTGAGATGGACTCCCCACACTCCAGGACGTGTCGTACCTGTTAGGACTTCCCCCTCGCAGGAGACGCAGTCGGCTTGAGCGACGGGGCGCACGGTTGGTCACAGGACATCACTGCTCAGTTTGAGCCCGTGCATCGTCGACCTGAACTTGAGACACCCGGTGTCGTCACCGCCTTACACCACGACCGGCCCCTCGCAGGCTTGGCTGTTACAGTTCACCGTATGTCGCGATTCCACTTAATCAAATCATCTGATCTACCAAAAGCACAGAGTTGCTGACTATAATCTTCCTTTACAAGCCAGATAAGCTAGCCGATGACGCGACGATTACTCGGTGCAGCGGAGCATGGAGGCGTACCTGTTGCGGTTCGTGGTGGGTGATGTTCACCAACACTCACGGCACGCGGTATAAGGACTGATTCCTACGCTCGTGGATTCGCCAACAGCGAGGGACGGCCCGCGTACCACAGTGGAGTTGGGGATCTGCTGTGCTAGCGGGTGACCGACCGTGCTCTTTGGTGACGCGTGCACAAAGACCGATCCAGGTGCGATTATCGCCGGTGTGCCCTTCTCCTTCTGTAGCTATGGCGCGAGCGGTCGCGATTAGGCCGTCCTCTTATTTCAGCACTTCTTCCTACGAGGGTGGCCCTGGGGCTTGTACGGCCAGTGCCCGAGGACCGTCCGACTATGGGGACCGTATGGTGTCGACGTGAGGTACAAAATGTGAAATTCTATGTTTAGCTGTATGCGCAAAACACTGACGTTAACCTTTTCGCAATTTGCGTCGCAAATCG
>RYFJ01004315.1:0-32845 GCA_003991445.1 Oryza meyeriana var. granulata
CTAAAGTCGAAACTAAAAGGAAGTATAAACCAATGCTTCCATAGATTCGATCGTGTTTATTTACAATTATAACTTCACACCTATTCAATGTGTCATTTGGGATCATTTCTCCTCATATTGGACAAAAAGAAGGAAAAAGAGTCAAAGAAGGGATGGGAGATGTTTCCAATGTCAAATCAAAAAGAGAGGTGAAAGATACCAAAGCAATGCGGCATCAGGCTGGCTGTCTCCTTGTAGTTGGATCTCCGACTTTTTGGATGTCCAAATTCCACTTGCAGCATCCATGGTCTGGTCAATACAGCAAAAACTCTCGGAACAAGGTTCTAGCGCCATGCAAAAGTGTCCGAAAAGAAGAGCAAAGCAAAGGCTAGCATGGACCAAAAGTTTGAACCAACCCCTTGGACTGGGCGAAAAAACATCTGATTTCAAAGTAGCCCCGATCTAATTCAAACAATTTCCCCTAATTGGGAACGCCTCGTCATATTTTTTTAGCAGTAGCAGGATCAGAATAACTTACTCCATTAAGATCGCCACCATAGAACTCCACCGTTATACGCCTACTTGTTCAACACTATATTTGGATTCTGCTCTTCTAAAAGGAACGTCCGCTCTCACAATTCCCTCTTCATCTACCAAAACAACCGGAATGTTTCAAAAAAGTAGCATACGACGTACAAAAAAGTTCGCGGCCTTCTTTATCTCTAAAGATGGGATGTCCTAACCATCCAAAAGGCTATTCATCCCCATTGTCCATTGAGCCTGCTCTGATAATCCCCCTTTGCGGATTATTACCAAATATAATCATAAAAAGGCTAATTTTTCGGGGAATTTTAGACCAAAGCTTTCTGATAAACTGAGATGTTTGACTACCCATCATAACTCTTCGATATATTCTTGCTGAAAGTATTCCCTGATCGCACTGATAACAGTAGGCCGCAAACAATTCGATTGGGGTAGTTGCTGACCGCATACGGACATAGTTCCGGCAACTTACGAAAGCTGGCAAAAAAAACAGCAGCGATACTAATGGAAAGTACAAGTTTAATATTGCCATACGTAATCCTTTGTATAGACGTTTGAGGTTGGACGTACACTAAGATGGAATAGGCCCGCTAATATGCCCAAGTGTACCCGCAGCAATATGAATGAGAAGCTATTCCCACCGGAACAAAAGGATCAAAAACCTTTCTGCACCCCATGCCCGGATTTACAGCTGTACTTTCCAGTTAGTCCATAGAGGATCGACACCGCAATATAACCAGACCAATAACAACCCGTTACATGAAATGCGCCAAAGCCAAAAGCAAGCCACCCCTGCAAGAAATAAATGAATTCCAAAAGATCTTGGGCAAATCAGAGGTTTTCCCGTCCGCTCATCACAGAATATTTCGAGTAAACCAATATACCAATGCCAGAATAGCTGCCAAGAAACACAAGCCGAAACACAAATATGCGCCCCTGCCACACTTCAACCGCAAATACCCGATTAGTTACAGTTCTCCTGAAATACTCCAACCCCCCATGAATTAAGTTATTCCTAAACGAGTCATGAAGGGAATGAACGAACATACCTTGTCTCCACATTGGATCCAGAACAGGATAGAGGGATCAAAAACCGTCTAAATTCGGATAAAGCCATCGAGCCAGCCCAACCAGAAACTAGAGCTGTGGTGCATTATATGCCCACCGAAAGCAATCGCCGGATCATTCAATACGACAGTATGAACACGATACCCAAGGCAAACCCCATGGAATACCCTTTAGCAAAGAAATAGACACCGATGTCCACTTTATTTTATCGGCATTGGAAAGACTATCATATCCTATGTACCTAACCTTCTAGGGGATTCTGTGGTCAGAAAGCGTGAATATTATTTCATTCCATTAAAAATAAGAAAAGCCAATTCTGATTCGTAAGAAGAAAGAGAAGCAGATCTATTCTATACTCGATAAGTGCCAATATGCAATGGGCAGCTTGGTGCCTATTTCGGAAAAACGAACGAATAGATCGCCTATCTCTTTTTGTTTAGTATTCGAAATCACCATTCTTTGTTTCTTTATCAATCTGTTTTTCCTACTTATATGTATAATCTTTCAATCTATGTATTATTTCAATCTACGTATTAATAGAATCTATAGTATTTAAATAGAAATCTATAGTATTCAATAGAATAAGAAAAAAAGTGAAAACAATAAACTGCGAATTCTTTCTTTTCTCTTCCATTCTTACGTTTCCATATTAAAGTGTAGTTTTCTACTTAAATTTAATAATATAATCTAATATGCCCATTGTGTTCCAAAAGTACCTTACCGGATTCCGAGATGAAAGAAGCCGACTTGGGTTGACTTATACAATGTTATGTATCGAGAAGGACACTTTTTTTAGGTCAAGAGATTCGTTGCGAGGTCAATGAATCATATTACAGGTCTCATGTATATCTCAGTATAGAAGATGGAATTAGCGATATTGTTTTTGTTTATAAACTCCCAGGTCAGGTGAGGGCTAATCTCAGGAATGGCGATTTTTGATACGATGCAAACGGTGACACCTGATATATATACATATGCCGCGGATAGCCGCGTCCATGGCGTCCTTCATTCTGCTTGGAGAGAACCCACCAAGTCGTATAGCATTCCCCCCACGCGAGGATTATGCTTCACCAACCTGCTAGCGCTTATTATCGGCAAGAACATCGAATTTTTACTAGAAGTGGAAGAGTTACACAAAGTTCGCGAAATGATCACAAGGGTTTATGCACTAAGAACAGGCAAGCCTTTTTTGGGTTGTATCCGAAGACATGGAAAGGATGTTTTTTATGTCAGCAGACGAAGCCAAAGCTTATGGACTTGTCGAGTATTGTAGGGATGAATGATTGACGAGCACTGCGATTACTGATCCAGTGTGGTTTCCAGAAATGTTTAAGGAGTTGGGTAGTGGCCGGATTTCTTGTAAATTTATTTCAAACGCTAAATTTCGGGTTTTATGCGATTTAATGGAATACTTCATAATGATCAATCATTCAGGTTAAGAAGAGATCTAAACCAATCCAGTTTGTTTTTCTATACATCATACGACATGCCAACGGTTAAACAACTTATTTAGAAACGCAAGACAGCCAATACAAATGCTAGAAAATCGGCGGCGCTTAAGGATGTCCTCAGCGTCGAGGAACATGTGCTAGGGTGTATGTGCGACTCGTTTCTAGATGCATGGGTTAACAATAAGACAATTTTGAAGTATCCATGATCGATACCATGTAATAGGATAGAGCTTCTTTATCCTAGATTTCTACGGTATATTGGATTCTGGTTTCCTTTGGTGCAAATCCAATCATCTAGATTGGAAATAAGAAGCAATTCCCCATTGGTAGCAACGGCTATTCATTAAGCGGAGGAAATAGTAATAAAAAGAAAAAAGCTAATGCTCCTTTATCTTAAAAAAAACGGACTAAGAGGGTCAGCTACTTAGCCAAACTTTCATAATTAAATGCCGTCACTGTATGATAACTCTTATTGTGAAAGAGCTATTTACTCTATAATGGATAGGTAGAGCCAAAGAATGTGAACTATACAAGTTCACAAATACCCTTTGATGAAATGAAAGAAAGGGCTCCGGTGTATAGAGAGGGCCCTCACCATTTAAAAGGGAACCATAGAAACGATGGAACCCACTATTTTTTTAGTATCGTTAGAATTTTTTATTTCTATGCGAAATAACTGAGGAATAGAATTAGAATAGAAAATTGTGGTTGGGAAGGTTATAGTAGCAAAAGCCATTGGAACTATAAATTTTATATATGGAATAATCGTTTTTGTTATTAATGGGAAAAAGGATGGGCTAAAAGAAAGAGAAATCATTAGTTATTCATTAAGTAATTTGATTCAATGACCAGAAGTTCCGGGATATATAGCTCGGAGACGACGAACAAAAATGCGTTCATTTGCCTAAACTTTTCGAGGGCTCATTTAAGACTTAATCGAATGATTACTCACAGGTAAAGAAGAGCGTTTTGTTTCCTCTCATCGAGATAGAGTCAGGCAAAAAGAGGGATTTTCGGCGTTGTGGATCAGTCGGATAAACCGCAGCAACGCGGATACATAAGTATTCGATAATGTATAGTAAAATTAAATACACAATTGTACAAGAAGAATTCTTTCTTAATCGTAAAATCCTTGCACAAGTAGCTGATCAAATCAAATAATCTTTACACGATTCCAATAAAATAAAGATTTCAATTTAAAGGGATAAAAAAGTAAATACAGGAATAATTAAACGATCCCGAGAGGTAAACTAGGAAGATAAATAATTAGATTAAGTGTAGGATCACGAGCTGTGCAATAAATAAAAAAACTATTTCTACTAATTTCTTCTTCCCCATTTGTTCTTTCTTATAACAAACACAAGAATAGAAATTGGATTTACTTTCTTATATCATAGTCTGGCCCTTTCGAATAACATCCAATCGGAACTTTAAGTTCCGATTGTTTGTTTTCTTAAAGTCTGTTGGAGTTTCTAAGTTTTCGATTGGAATTGTACTTTTGTGTTAATGTGAGGAATATCGTCTATTTTTTCTGGGTCTAGGACCTGTAATTATTGAAATTGACTGGGCTTGAAATTGCTTCTCATTTCTCATATTACGAAATGTAAGAAAGAATAAAATACGAGCCTGTATTATAGCAAGAGTATTAATCGTTGTTGTTTCAAGGTTAATCTTATTTATTTCGTCTCGATAATTTTTTTCTTGTTTCACTAATAAACGCGGATTAATTAAACTCATGTTTCTATAATCAATTCGATCCCCCGGGCCAATCCGAGGACGCCTACGAAAAGGTTGTTTGGTTTGCGAAAAGGTTGTTTGAATTTACGAAACAAGTTTGCTTGATTTACGAAAAATTTGCTTGGATTTTATGAAAAGTTTGCTTGGTATTTATGAAAGGGTTGTTTAGATGTATACATTGATTATTCCTTATTTTAAAATGAAAAAATTGATTTGGTTTATTTTAATTATTTTGGAATCCAGAAGAAAGTAGTCTCTCTTGTCATATATTATTTGAATTCATATATACTAGATGAATATCCTCGAGTACATATGATAATAAATAATCTAAACGGACAATCAGACGAGTTGATTTGTATTTTGTATTAAGCTATCCTATGTTCATATATTAAATAGGAAGTTCTTACTCTTTTTGATCTTTGAAAGATCGAACAACAAGATGCTCCTATTTCTGGCTTATTTCGTCCATGAATCGTCCCGCGGATTCTGCTTGCCTTCACGACAATAACGACAAATTTTCTTAATTCTAATTGTCCGGGTGTATGTGGCGATCTTATTGAGTACCAAATTCATATCTAGAAAAATCCCTGCCCGACTCCTCTCAAGTGCACCTTTTACGAACACACAACTCACACGAATTGGCAAAATAACTCTGATTGCTAACATCTTTCCCTTGGCCATGAACCTCCTTTCCTTTTTGATTGACTTAACTTAATTCTTCTCTCTTACTTCTTTTATTCTTGTATTTTGTTCTTTTATTCCTCTATTTTGAAGCCGAAGAGCGAGGAGAAGAAAATCCATTAGAATAAAAAATTTTAACGAAAATTTTCAATTAAGTAATAAAAACAATAGAGAGAAATAATTAAAGAATACAATCCTTGTCGAATTACCAGCAAGGATTTTTGCTTTTGAAATCCTTTCATTTAAGTAGCCAACCGAGCCTCTTTCTATGCTCTGATTTCTGAGCCCTGACTTAGCTTTGATACTGCTTTTTAATTGAATTTCTGTTTTCAAAAATGAGATTTTACCAAATTTTTCATGGACTCTAAGGGCCAACCCAATCCATCTTTTCTACCTTCTTTCTTTCCTATACTAAAAAAGGATTGAAAAAGGGGAATTTTTTATCATGTCACAAAGACTCATTACTTCCTCAGCATCACAACAACTAGAATGAAAAAAAGGGGAATGACAACACGCATCTGGAAAATAAAACCGATTAATTTCTATCCAATAAACCTGCTAAAGCCCCAAACCATAGAGTACTTAGCACGGGTGCTACAGAGGAGATATGTTTTCATATCCCGCATTGAAAATCCCCTTCCTTATTTGGAATACGTATATGATCAGATACTCTTGCCCAAGATCGTTTGTATTTCTTTTGTTTAGACGAAATTCCAAACTAAAAGAACGAAAAAGACGATCCCTTCCTTCCTTTAGATTACCAGGAATATAGTAACTCTTTGATTATATGAGACCAAAAAGAAGAAATTGACACAAGGATTCTCTATAGATAGAAAAGAAAAAGAAGAAAGAAAATTAGGATGTGGAAAACAAGATAGGAAATTGGCTACAATGACATTGTACAACAATTGAAAACGGATGTAGCGCAGCTTCGGTAGCGCGTTTGTTTTGGGTACAAAGTCACAGGTTCAAAATCCTGTCATCCCTACCTATTACTCTTTTCTTTTTTATAGGCAGTAGTGAGGAGATCGATTATAAGCGGGTATAACTTGAATTGTGGATAGATATACGTATGTGAGACACATTAGGAGTAGAAAAGGATTTTATTTTTGAAAGCCCGCTCTCTAACGTTCAGTTCGCTAGAACGCGGGTCTCTCCAAAAACCGATGTCGTAGGTTCAAATCCTACAGAGCGTGATTCCATCTATCTTTATGTCGAAGCAGGGTAAAAAACTCTGAACAAAACAAATTGCAATTCCAATTTGACCTCCTCTCTGGTCTCTGGAGAGGTCAATCAAAAAAGACAATATTACTCAATCAAAAGATCCAACTGATCCCACGCCGTGTATTGCAATACGCAGTCACGAACTTAATCCCGCTAAAATGCAGTAATAGGAATTAGGCCTAAGACGATTCAAACAAAAGAAAACTTCAATCATTTCGATTTGTTCGAAGGGATAAAAAAAAAGAGGTACGATCTAATCCCTAAATACTAGTCTAATTATCCACGAATACTCAATGACCAAGAAAAAAAAAGAATATGGTAATAGTGTGGAAAAGAGTCGTTAGAATACCAGAAATCCAAAAGAGAGATTTTTCTTCTTGCTGCCTCCCTATTCATTCAATTCATTTCAAATAAGACGTCATCTTCTGTTCAAAGCCAATAAATAGAGCTAGCTCGGTTAGAGTTAAAGCAACCAATAAAAAACCGAAATAACTAGTGTATAGTAAGCATGAAAGGAACGTTAAATTCCATTTTTTTACTAACAACTACATATGTTGGTAAAGCACTTACCTAAGCTTACGGAAAATTCATAATTCAGTCGTTATTAGATAATACTAAAAAACAACGATAAGAGTGAGATTCACAGACAGTGTAAAGAAAATCGATTCATCAGAAGCTGGGGATGAGTCCCTAATTCCGAATCAAGAGATTTTGCTGTGGAATCTGTCAATTGAGTAAAGTAATAACATTAAGAATAGATCATCTAACCCCAGTGAAAAATGAAATTGAATTTTCAGGGGAATTTTGGAATAAAAGATAAATGCAGTGTTGGTCAAGAAAGTTAGTAAACAACAAGGATTGATTACGAATCTTGATTCTTCGCCAAAGAATGTTTTCTCTCTTTCATAACAGATTATCTACTATTTTTATTTTCTATTATTAATATTATATTATGCTAACCAATTAAATTCCTTAAGGGAAAGGTTGGATTCAAAAGGGATAGCTTTCGCATCTACTTTCTTTGTATTGTGTCATTATAAGAATATCTTTCCTAAATTCTTTTATCCAAACCTGTTGATCATAACTATAGATTTTACCAAGATCTTAAGCACTATTCCGAATTATTCTACTATTCCGAAGAACGATGAAAATAAATTAAGTAGACCTCAAAATTGAGGTTTCTGTTGATGCTTGAATAACATATAGCTACCTTTATAGACAAGGAACAAAAAAGAGAAAAAAACGAATTCTGTTTCGAGACCAAGCGAAACAGGATTGCTGTGCCATAGGAAGGATAGCATATACTAATTTTCATACTCAAAATACACCTTTGGTACAAAATGACAATCTCACAAGGATGAAATATCAGTAATTTCATTTACTGGTGATCCATCTTTACGGAATCAATTCCTTTTTTGAATGTACAAAAATTTGGGGGGGGCGAGCTCAGCATGTCTGGACAGCACGGAGAACGTTCTTTTGCTGATTATATTACCAGTATTCGATACTGGTTATTCATAAGCATTACTATACCTTCCGCTATTCATTGCGGGTCGTATTTGTCAGTACGGGTTCTAGCTTATGACGTGTTTGGAAGTCCTCGCCCAATGACGAGTATTTCACAGAAAGCCGACAAGAATTCCTTAGTTAATAACCGACGTTTGATTCTTTAGAACAACTCGATGAATTTAGTAGATCCTTTTAGGAGGCCCTCACACTGACCATAGATCGAACCTATCCTATTTTACAGTGCGATGGCTGGCTGTTCACGGACTAGACTGTACTACTGTTTTTTCTTGCCATCAATATCAGCAATGCAGTTCATCCAACGATAAACCAAATCCAACTAGTAGAACTATGACACCAATCAAACCCGAGATGAACAAAATGTTGAATTGAATCGTACCAGTCTTATACTGGGTTTATTACTCATTTTTGTACTTGCGCGTTTTATTTTCCAATTACTTTTCAATTGAGAGAAAGAAAGAGAGTAGTAAGAATTCTCGCGTATCCCATTTGGAAGGATACCATCGCTTATAACTATCCATGGCTGAGCTGTTTTTGTCTCCGCTAGCATGACCACTTGATAAAAGTGGAGAAAGATAGGGGAAATGGCCGATACTACTGGAAAGACATTCCTCTTTGGCTGATAGGTAACTGTAACCGGTATTCCTGTGATTGCATGTTTAATGGTGTTTTCTTTTACGGTTCCATATTCGTAGATTTGGGTTCATCCTCATAGTAATCGGAGGGACCAGATTGAAAAACATCGAAGAGAAAGGAACTTAGCGTGGTTCCGCGGCGTTCCCCCCCCCTTATCTTGATTAGGGTAGCGGGAAAGGACCCGCGGAATTCTTTACTCTTAGTGGCTTTTATAACCCGACTTTTTAATCTATCCATAACCTACAAACGGAGTTTTCCTATTTCTCGATTGTAAAAATAATAAGAGAATTGCCTTTCTATGATGGTCAGAATCCCTCTATTTATTCGTCTTTGTTTGCACCACCTTAATGATGTTAGTAGTGACAGTAATCCATCAGTTGATTGTATTAGCCCCCCACAGCCAATCGAAATGATTCACTTTAAAGCGATATGAGGAGGAAAAGAAGGGATCAATCGAGGATCCAATATTTTATTCCCCGGGCAGGAACACCGTATCTTTGTAATCTATTGCATTGATTTAATTCATCAACAGTAATAAAAAAAACTACTCTTAACTAGCTAAAACATAAAAGAACAGCCCTTCAATCGAAGAGTATACGTTTATTGTGCAAAATTTCTGTAAGTTCCTAAATGGAACTTACTTAACAAGTCGTCAAGCAATTCTAATTTGGTCACAAAAAATTTGTGCCCCGCCATATTTCTTTCCGCTGTTTGTCCACTCCCTACCTCGCCTGAACCTAAGCAAAGAGGTTGTCAAGAGACAGACCCCGAATAAAGCAGAAATATATCTTGCCGAATACGGCAAGAAGAAAAAAAGAATTCTTATTTCGATACAACGAAGAATCGACACAAGAAAAAGGCTTTTTTGACTTTTTCTTGTCCCAAGTAAAACGAGGATTAAGAAGACCCAGCAATCCCCCTAAAAGGATTTGTTCCTTTTATGTTCTCACCCTGCCTTGGATTCTCCTCTTTTGCATGAATAGAAATAAGCGAAATTGCAGACAGATCGTCATCTGCTCGCAAACAGAAAAATAGTCTCTAAACAAAAAAATTTCCAAAATGGCATGCTCATAGAGAATTCTAGCCAATCGCCCAAAAAATCGCGGGCTTTTTACCAACTTGATGGTAAGAAATCCCAGACCTAGAAAATTCATTCTCGTACAATTGAACCTTTTCAAAACTTGTTCTTTTTATAACCACAAAATAACTTGTGCCCAATAATAACAGATCGCGAAGAAGAACAAAAGGCCTTGAACACATAATGGATCCTGAAGCACTATTTCTCCATCCCCCTGACCAAACCCTTCCCACATTAGGATTCGATTACTTGTTAATGGTTGCGGATCAAGCCTTGATCGCATTCCGATCCCTCGCTCGGCTGGAAGTATCAAGAACTATTCTGCGACCGGGATTGGTAGAAGAATCAATCACCTTGGCGCCATCCGATGTCATTCGACTATGGATATTTCAATCTCCCCCTTTTGCTTTACGCATTATTTTTCTTACCATACACCATGTTGCGCACCGTCATGCATTAAGACCGTATTGTTCTCTTGCTACCATCAGAGATAGATCTGTCCCCTTCCCGTTTCCCCCCACAAATGGGATATTTTAAGAATACATGAAGTCTTCTTCATAGGCAGAGGTCGGGCAGGAAAAGAATGGGAAAGACGACTTTCACTATATTTCTTTACCGCGAGAACAGGGGCATCACAAAAAATTTTTTCTTGGACGATAACTCTGAAAAAAGAGAGATTTCCGATCTTTTCTTTCAAACTCAGAGGCAAATACAGCGTCCGGCGGCGCTATGTCAAATCCTAGGGCAAAATAAGAACATGCAGCCCACATTCAACCCTCCTCCTATTATCTCATTGTCCCCCATTCAGCAAGAACTTGTTTCAGTTGCATATCATAAGGCAATCCCGACAAGCAACTGCTTCAAACTACAATATCCGATAGCACTGCTTGAACTTCAACATCCACAGGCTTATAGCTAAATGGCAATTGGCACATACCCAATTCGATCCAATCGCGTTTCTCGTGGGTTTGCGATAACCTGCTGCGCAAAAATGGATATGCATTTGAATAGATGTCCGAGTTATTTACGTATATCAATGATCGATACAGAAATCGAATCGAGTCACTGTTCCTTTACCCAAGAAAAAGTTATTTCTATTTCCATGTCCAATCGCAGATCCCGGAATTTCTTCACAATAATTAGTAGGTAGCTAAGCTAATCTAGTTCCTATACACGAGTCGTTGTCATTCTACTGCAACAGTTGTACTGGAATGATGAATACCTTGAGGCATGGAGAAATTAGAAAAAAGAATTTGCTAAAATGGAAAAAGGCTTTCTTTCTAAAGGAAAAAAGATGCTATTTTGATTAATATCAGGAGAGATCGAATGAGTTTATGCTTCACTAATTGAATGACAAAATGACTACAAGCGAAGGAGATAGGTGTCGATGCTTTGCACCGGCAATAATACTATAGGGGTACTCGGCGACCTGGAATTCGGTGGAAATTGCAGAGGAGGAACACGAGGGAATTAATACTGGTTCAGGCCCTCATGTGAGGTATATCCCTCACGTCCAGTTGAGGTGTTATTTCCACTGAGGTGGATTTGTGATCAAATGATCTGGTGTACCCTCATGGGGCGCCCTGCCTCCCTTCACATATACTAGGCGACAGGGGTACATGGTAAGGATCCCAGTCGGATACGACCAGGGGTTTCCTTATTAGAGATATCAAATTGAATCCTTCGACCTAACCTAAGGCTATGTTTCCTTATTGTACAAGGCACAGCCTGCCGGGTGCTATCTTATCTCTAATTACATGATCTGGCCCATCCTCTATCCGAGTGCCCATGTGCTCTGTAGTGAGGTACCCGGGGCCCATGGCTCCCACAGTAGCCCTGAGACCTTCATAGTTGAAGTCACAGCTTGATGCCGAGTGCTCATCCTCCACGGTGAAGGTTACCCGAGTGCGATGCTCTCCGAGTACTCTTTGGTCTGAGTAAGATCTGTGCCCGAGTCCTGCTTCATGGTCAGCTGGCTAAGCGCACCGATCGCTATGAAGGGCTCCATCATGTAAAATATATGAATAGTGGTGCGCCGAATAGGCGCACCTATTAGGTGTAGCCCCCCGACTTTGTGCTTAATTGTGAAAACAATTAAACATGAAGTCAAAGGATCTTTAACCTTGTAATCTTTTCCACAGTAGTATACTACTGGTATATGAGACTCTTCGGTATCATGTCAACCGGAATATGATTTATAGTCTTACCGAGTAGGATGCTACTCGTATATGGGACTCTTCAGCTTCATGTCAGCCGGAATAAGGGGTTATAGTCTTTCCCGAGTGGCGTCCCACCTAGAAGTTAGACTCCTCCGCATCATGTCAGCGGGAATGAGAAATTTATAGCCTCTCCCGAGTAGTGCACTACTCGAAAGTTAGACACTCTTCAGCGTCACTGTCGGCTGGAATAATGTTTGCTCATGCGGCAACTGATGGCCACGCATGTTAGGCCGAGTTCCACTTTTATGAAAATAAATCCATTACGTGGGTCAGCGTGTTCCGAGAAAGATACCTGCATCCCCAATTTTAATGAAGACCACTTTGATCCTTATAAGGATATATCCTCGAGACCTGGTGGATAAAACAGAATACCCAACATATATGTTTAGCAGTAAGGCTCTCATGAAGCATATCTGTTTACCTCATCGATTCCTGTGAGTAGCACCATGCGCTATAATTTCAACTCAGCCTGCGGGCGGCCCACATGGAGCATGCTACTGTAGGAACTCATATTCTTGTCGGCCCAATACCAACTGTGTAGGCCTGGGGCCCATTTAGTCGGGTACAGGCCATAAAAGGATGGGAGAGAGAAAAGATTCCATCGTCTTCCAAAGCCAATCTCTTCGTCTTTCCACCTTCGCGCCTAGCTTTTCGCCTCTCGCCGCGGCTAGGGTTAGCAACAGCTGTTTCCCCACCCGGACTCGGGCGATTTCGATCCTCTTCGTTTAATCCAAGCCCGATTTGCGTTCCCCAAATCTCACACATCTCAGTCATGCCGAAGGCGACGAATCCTGCGGGTGCATCAGGGAGTTCTTGGCCGATCTCGGATTGCGGCTCGGCGAAGCTGAGACGGCTGGAGAGCGAGGCTGAAGTTTGCCCAGCCAAGAAGTGATCCGTTGGCGGTCGGCGAGGGATGTAGTCCGAGCCCAACCCCCCGGCCTGGTGAAACGGTAGTTTTTCGCCTCTTTCTTTGATCGGGGCTTGTGTCTTCCGTCGTCTGATTTCTTCCGCCGCATCCTTGATTTCTACGGGCTGGAGTTGGTGCATTTAAATCCAACTCGATCCTTCAGATCTCCAATTCGTTACTCTTTGCGAGTGCTTTCTGGGTGTTGAGCCCCATTTCATCCTCTTCGACACTTGTTATGTCAAGCCCCAGCCTTCAAGAGTAACATCAGTGTGATTGGGGGGCTGGTCTTTCAACTAAGGAGTGATGGAAGAAAACCTATATCGATTTGCCTTGAAATCTTCTCTGAAGGGCTGGCACAAGAGTGGTTTACTGTGCTGATCTAGCTCTTTCTTGCGCCGTTTACTGGATGCCGCGGCGTGGTTGCCAAGCTGGCTTTCGGAGCAACCCTTTTGAAGAACTGGGCCAGGCACACATATGCTGACGAAGATAGATGACCTCAAGAGGCCGCTTGACAGGGCCTGGGTGGCTCGTCGTTCTGACGAGGCGCGTCAGCCACTGAAGCTGAGAAGCGCTTTCGGCTGGGCCTTCAGAGGTAAACACGATCCCGACGAGTGAGCAGCGAGACAGCGGACAAGGGGGCAGTAACCGATACGTTGTTTGGCTACTTTCTGAAGGGGTCGTTGCCACCTCGAAGATGATAACCGCCGAGTTGCTGCCTATAGCTCATCCGACCACGGACCAAGGTAACCTTCTACTTTCTTCTGTGGTGAACGCCTGTGGAACGATGATTGTTCAACCTTGCGTGATGGTATCTTGTCGACTTGATTGTAGTGGCATGAGGAACTTTGATGAAGATCTCGTCCATTGTCTGCGATCGCGTCGAGGAAGAGGCCAAGGAGTCCCTCTGATGCCCAACCCGACTCCAAGAGAGCGGGGAAAAGAAGCCAATTTTATATCGGGGCGAGGGGGCCATGACAGCGCGTGCCGCGAGCGGTAGTTGAAGATAAGGACACCGCTGCCACAACGCCACGCGGTCGAGTCCAGGCTGAGAGCAGTGGCTTGGGCTCGACATTGTCGTACTCAGCAACAGCGCCGCAAGGGGCCAACCAGAGAGAGGCCGATTGGGTGAAGGAACCCGAACCAACCGTACCAGAGTCGAGGCCGACTCAGGCCGATATGCCTTTCTGCCGTCGACGACACCGACCGGGGCGAGTGCCGATGCTAGCGCTTCGCCGGGGAGCGGGCACGCTAGCAGGAAGCTGAAGTTTTCAAGAGGTGCGCTACTCCGAGCATTCTGTAGTCGTTGTATGTTAAAAATACAGTCCTGATGTCTTGCTTCGTTGTGCAGGAAGGGGCGATATAGCGACCGAGCATCAAAAGGTCGACCCATCTGCTCTGCTTGATGAGTCGCCCAGCCGAGTCAGAGCAGCGAACACACCTGCTGAGCCGGCGCCAGCCCGGTCGCTGAAACCGAGGTGGCTCCGACTACAGGGCCACTACCGCCACTCGACCGAGAGGTGGCTGTTGAAACTGAGGCCCCAGCCCCGAGGCACCATACGTCGGCGGAAGCGGGGGACGGATCCCCCGAGCCGGTCCCCAATGTTGTAGGGGAAGGCGATGCTGAGGCCAGGACCCCGTCGCCGTCATGGTTATCGTCATCGCATCGTCGGACCTCCAACTCGCCTTTACGGGATCCCACATTTGCCTCGGATCGAAGCTCCACGTGTGATTGCCCCGACTTCTCGTGGACCACTCGCGACGGCACTATGAAAAGCGCTTCAGGCTCGATGAAGTCGTCGCAAGGAGAGAGCGCGAGAGCCTGCTTCGTGCCGCCATCAACGGGGTCCAAGGGGTCACAGTATGATTCTTGTAGTAAAGCTCCGCAATCTTCTTGTCTTGATGTTTGACTTGTCGTCGGTTTGTTTCCTTGTCCTGAGCAGAAGCTCGTCGACCACAACGAGGCGATGACAGAGATCCTGGTCGAGATGGCTCCCCACCTCGCGAATTACAACAGCTCCGGGCATTGAAGGCCGAGATGGAGGCGCGTCACACAGAAGGGGCCTGGCTGAAGAGCGGCGCTGATCAGCTCAGGGCTGAGACATGGGCCCATAGCCGAGAAGATCAGAGGTAAAATCCTTGAGCATATCTCCCCGACTGGACCGTTGGTGTAATCATCCAGCTAGTCGATCCAACTGCTTGGTGGTGTCATGACTGCGTGATTTTGAGCTTTGGCTAATCTGTGGGTGCAGACCTCGAAGCGGGGAGGGAGTCGCAGCTGAAGGAGGCCGAAGAAGCCAAGGCCGAGCTTGAAAGGGTCAAGGCCGACTGACAAAGGCATCACACCGAGCTTGCCCGGGAGAAGTCCGAGTTGGAGAAGGCCGTCGTCGAGCTCGGTAAGGAGAAAGGCCGAACTGGAGAAGACCGTGGCCGGGTGGAGGCCGACTACGAAAGTAAGTCCTCAACCCGACTGTGATCTCAGCCAATACATTAGTCACCAGGCCTGTGTGTAGCCGAACCTGACCAGCTTACTTGCGGCCGATCTGGGCAGGCATGAGAGCCAACGTCCAGGCCCAGTACCGGTTTCTACACGGAGGAAATAAGGTCAATCAGGGAGTCACGGGAGGCCCTCGTGGGTCCGTGAAGGGGCTCCTTGACCTTGTGGATCCCCGCTCATGGGACAGCTGTACAGAATTCCTCAAATAAATGGGGCATCTCGAGGACGCGCCAAGTGCCCTGAAAAGGTACTGACGAGCGGGTTGCGCGGCGTGGCCCAGACCCTAGCAATGACCAAGTCCATCTACCGAGGGTGGACATTGAGGCCATCGGGGAGGGATTTTCCGAGGGAGACGACGCCGAGGAGCGTGAAGACTGATCTCACAGGGAAGCGACTGCTGAAGGATTACCCGAGACCTGGGTCTGTAAAGCAATATATTTTGTAGTCGGTGTATATGCATGCTTTCATATACGATCATCTGTGTATTATGTGTCGTGCCGCCAAACTTATTATTCGGTTGTCATTAGCTTACCCGACCATGTAGCATGCACCGAGTTAGTTCGAGAAACTTGATAAAAATCGTCGTCGGCCAGGAAGATGCTATACTCGGGCGAACGCATCAGTCGTGGCAGGCTTCATTTAACGAGGTGAGATAAGCTTGTATGTTATTGATGAAACACATATATACATGCAGCCCCGATCACTACGTCGATTGGAACAAGCGCGTAGTGAGTCAGGAAAAACTGTACACATGGAAAAAGTAAAACTCAGGTATAGAAAGGACGTAGCTGTTCTATATTCCATGAGTTGTGTGATGAGGACGCCGCTTACGGTCTTCAGTCGGTAGGCGCTGGCCGCGTGACCTCGGCTATAATGAACGGCCTTCCCAGATGGGGGATAGGTTTATGCTGTCCTTGGTGGTTTGTATCTTCCTTAGAACGAGATCCCCGACCAAAAAGGCGCGGCCACGGACATGCGATTGTGGTAGCGACGCAGGCCTTGAAGATACCTTGCCGACTGGATTGTTGCGGCGTCTCTTGCTTCTCCAGCTAATCTAATTCGATCAGTCGGGTGCTGTTGGAATCGTCTTCGGAGTAAGCCCGGACTCGCGGAGAGCCTGAACTGTATTCCGGTCGGTAGCATGGCCTCAGACCGTAGACCAGGAAGAAAGGGATGCCCTGTTTGCCCGACTAACCGTGGTTTCTGAGAGACAGAGAACGGATGGTAGTTCTTGTACCCACCGACCCGCATATGGTTGTAGTCGGTCGTATATCCTGGCCTTGTATGCCTTGTAAGACCATGCCGTTGGCCTCGCTCAACCTGCCCGTTGCTCCGCGGGTGTGCCACAGACGCATAGCAGATCTTGATGCCAAAGTCGTCGCAGAAACATCTTGGAATAGGCTGCCGCGAACTGAGTGCCGTTGTCGGTTATGATGCGGTTAGGGACCCCAAACCGGTATAGTATACTCAAGATGAAGTCCTTTGCTCGTGCCGCTGTGATTGTTGCGACAGGTTTAAGCCTCAATCCACTTGGTGAATTTATCCACTACGACGAATAAATGTGTGAAACCTGCTCCTGGCGCTTCTTGAATGCCCGACCATGTCGAGCCCCCATACTGGAATGGCCAAGAGATAGGATAGTCTGGTTCCTGGGCGGGAAGATTTGTCTGTCTTGCGAAGAACTGGCAACCCTCGCACTTTGCGAACGATATCTTGGCGTCTGTGACTGCGGTGGGCCAGAAGAATCCTACCGGTAAGCTTTTCCGACTAACGTCCTGGATGCAGCGTGGTTGCCACATATGCCCGAGTGGATTGGAATGCAGGATCTGCTTGCCTTCCTCGGTGGGACACAGCGCATGAGGACACCGGATGCGCTCCTTCGGTACAGGTCTTCTTCGACTAGCAGGAAGCTTTTGCTTCGACGCTTGATTGCTCGGCTTGATTGCGACTCTTCTGGGAGTTCATCGTCTAGGAGGAATTTGAGAACAGGACCTCCAGTCTTGACATATGTGCAGCACTTCGTCGGTGGTCGGGGTAGGCTCGCTACGACCTCTCCGACTCGTGCCGTTCTCTTCTTGACTCCAAAGATGGCCTCATAAGTTGCTCGACGAAGATCTCCTTCCAACCCCTAATCAACGCTTCTCGCTTGGATCCGCATGTTTGCCAGCTCATCGGCGCGCGTCGTTGGTGTGTCCATTGACGCAGGAACGCAGACGTGTGTCTGATTTCCAGCCCGTCGAACTTGTTCTTCCAAGCGGACCTCCTGACAGTATGCGCATTGTGTCGTCGAGACAGGTCCAGTCTTCATGACTTGGTTGACCACGAGTTGGGAGTCTCCGCGCACAACCAGTCGACGTATGCCGAGTGACATGGCGATGTGAGCCCGTGACAAGAGCTCGTATC
Organism: Oryza meyeriana var. granulata; assembly: GCA_003991445.1. Lineage (NCBI taxonomy): Eukaryota > Viridiplantae > Streptophyta > Magnoliopsida > Poales > Poaceae > Oryza > Oryza meyeriana. The sequence continues at coordinate 17,948 of RYFJ01004315.1, forward strand.
GAGACGTTGTGGGAAGCCGGGAAGTGGATTTGTAGTACGTACTTCAACTTTTCGCCAGTGGGGGGATGTCAGTATGACACCAGCCCCGGCACCGCCGATCCGTAAGGAACCGTCGAAGTACATTGTCCAGTATCTAAGCTTTGTTGTTGGTTTGGGAGTTGAAACTTCTGTCCACTTCGGCCACGAAGTCGGCTAGAGCTTGAGATTTGATAGCTGTCCCGTGGCTGAAAGGTGATGTCAAAACGCCATCAGCTCGAGTGCCCATTTAGCGATCCGGCCGGTGGCCCTCGCGATATGAAGGACATCCCGAGTGGAAACGCTGTGACCACGTGACTTGATGTGCTTGAAAGTAGTGCACCAGCTTTCGGACTGTGATGAGTAGGCCCGTATCACTCTATTTCTATACGCAGCTTCTGGACCTGCGGGTATCTTGTTTTGAGTCGGCAAGGACTCACTGACAAATAGATTGGCCGTTGTATTTTTTGAAGATGACCCTGTTCGGATCGCTCCACTACCAGCCACCGTGCTGACTACCTGTGTTGTTGTGCCTGCAGATAAAGCATTAGTGGTTCTGGGGCAGGGGTGACGCTAGCACGGGGGGTGATGTGAGGGAATTCTTTGAAGTCTTCGAAGGCTTGCTGGGCTTCCCGGGGTTCACTGAAAGGTGTCCGCGCCTTTTTGAGAGCTTGAAGAAGGGCATGCCCCGTTTGCCCAGTCGGGAGATAACCGACTGAGTGCCTGCATGTGCGCCCTGTCAGCTTCTGGATGTCTTTGAGGTTTGGTCGGGTGCCGCCATGTTCTTGATGGCGTTGACTTTCTCCGGGTTAGCCTCGATGCCGCGGTGCGGAGACGATGAGCCGAGTAACTTCCCAGACGGCACCCCGAAGGTGCACTTGTCCGGGTTCAACTTCATCTTGAATCTTCGAAGGTTTTGGAAGGTTTCTTCCAAGTCGGCAATGAGATCTTGTCTGGATTTAGGCTTGATCACCACATCGTCGACGTAGGCTTCCACGTTGCGCCCGATCTGAGTGTGCAGACACCGCTGAATAGCCTTTGGTAGGTTGCGCCTGGCGTTTTTCAGACCGAACGGCATTGTGATTATAGCAATACGCTCCAAACGGCGTGATGAAAGATGTTTTTAAACAGTCTTGTTCCCTCAAGCTAATTTGATGATATCCCGAATAACAGTCGAGAAAATGAGTAGGTCGCACCCCGCGTGGAGTCAACCACCTGATCTATCCTGGGAAGACCAAATGGGTCCTTTGGGGCACGCTCTGTTGAGGTCGGTGTAGTCGACGCACATGCGCCATTTACCGTTTTTTCTTCCGGACCAGGAACTGGGTTGGCCAGCCAGTCCGGGGTGGTAGACTTCTTTGATGAAGCCGGCTGCGAGGAGCTTGGTGATTTCCTCCGCGGATAGCATCCTTGCGGTCTTGAGCGAAGCGCCGCAGCCGTTGTTTGACCGGCTTGGCGTCTGGCTTTACGTGTAGGGCATGCTCGATCACCTCCCTTGGTACGCCCGGCAGTCGGACGGTTTCCACGCGAAGATATCTTTGTTGGCTTGGAGGAAGGTGACGAGCGCGTCTTCCTATTTGGGGTCGAGTCCGGTCCCGACTAAGGCAGTCTTGGAGGGGTCGGAAGGGTCGGGGGATCTTCTTCGTGTCAGAGTCCACTGAAATTCCCGACTTCGCTGCTTTTTTCGCCGGAACTGGATCTTGATCGATCTTCAGATGTACGCGGCTTGCCGGATGCTGTCGCGCCCTTGACTGCCGCTTCTTGTGTTTGAGCCAGCTCGCAGCTCTCCTTGTCGCAGGTGAAGGCTTGCTTAGCGTCGCTGCGGAGGGAGAGGACTCCTGCTGGCCCGGGCATCTTCAGCACCATGTCATGTGTAGTGCGGTATCGCCATGAATTTGGGCGAGGGCCGGTCGTCGAGTATCGTGTGATACGCGGTCTCGAAGTTGGCGACCTCGAAGGAGAATGTTTTCTTGTGCGGGAAGTTGTCCCGCGTGCCGAAGGTCACCGGCAAGGTTATCTGCCCGAGTGGGGTTTGATGACAAGCCGGGGATTATCCCATGGAAGGGCGCGGTGCTCGGCCGTAGTTCTGAACGAGGAATTCTCATCTCGTCCAAAGTCTTGGCGAACAGGATGTTGAGCGGCACTGCCTCCGTCGATGAGAGTTTTCTTCAGCCTAATATTTTTGACGACCGGATCCAGGACGAGTGGGTATCGTCCCGGGTGGGAAACCTGATCTGGGTGACCCGCGCGGTTGAAGGTGAATAGCCATTTCTGACCAGCGCAGGTATTGGGGGTATCCGTTGTGGAGACCCGCGTTAATATCCCGCGCTGATAGCTTCCGCTTGCGCTTGATTCGTACGCGAGTGGCCCCCGAAGATGTGGTTGAGTTCGGCTTGGGGGTCCTGGAAGTCATCAACCGGACCCGAGTCTGGCTTGTCCTTGTCCTGTCGGCGCCAGACGATGAGGCCTGCTCGGAGGCGAACTTCTTGAGCATGTGGCAGTCTTTGGCCGCGTGCCGGCCCTTGGGGTGAAAGGGGCAAGGCCCGCTCATGACTTTCTGGTAGTCGTTGTTCCGCTGGGGCCGCGACCGACTGCGCTCCATGTCAGCCACCTCGTTGTCTGACTTCCGCTTGCGGCTGCCAGGCTTGTTCTGAGGCGGCTCGTTGTCGGCTTTTGCGCTGTTGTCTTTTTGTCGGGGCTCCTTCTTCTCGTCGAAGGCCTCTGCGACGGCTTCAGCTGAGTCGGCGTATTTGTTGGCCATGTCGAAGAGAGTCCGGACAGTGGATGGTGGCTTCCGAGTGAACTTCGCGATGAGCGGGGCGTCTTTTACTCCCTTGCGGAAGGCGGCGATGACGACCTCGTCTTTGATGCTTGGGATTTGATTGCGCTTCTCGGAAAACCTTTTGATGAATTCCCGTAGAGACTCGTTCTTTTTCTGATGCAGTTGGTAGAGGTCGTGCTCGGAAGCCGGTCTCTCGTAGGTCCCCTGGAAGTTAGCGATGAACCACTCCCTGAGTTGTCCCCAGGAACCGATCGACCGCCTTGGGAGGCCTGTCAGCCATGTCCTCGCCGAGTCGGATAACGCGACTGGGAGGTAGTTAGCCATGGCTCTGCTGTCGCCCCCAGCAGCTTGAACTGCTAGGACGTAAACGGTGAGCCAGGACTCTGGGTTGGTCTTGCCGTCGTACTTTTCAATTCCGGTAGGCTTAAAGCCGACTAGCCATCGGACGTCCTGTAACTCCCGAGTAAAGGCTGGAATGCCTTCATTATCGTGAGGACTTGGGCTTCGGGTTTGGCGGTGTAGCCGCTCGTAATGGAGACCGAAGCGCTCGTGTTCATCCTCCAGCCGGCGGCGTTCGTCTTCTTCGCGTTCTTCGTGCCGGGCCCTTAGGGTGTGGCAAAGATCGCGTTGTAACCGCAATCGGAGGTCTTGATTGGGTCGGCGGTCGTATTGGTGACGCCGCCGGTTGTCGTAGTTGGTATTGCCGAGTGTTGTTTGGCGGGATTCTTCATGCTGCTGGGTGGAGCCGGCTGCCCATCGTCGTGCTGATGCAGATGACTCCGCCGCTGGAGAGCCCGTTCGACGGGTCGGTATGTGAGTGTTGCCTGACTGTTCTTGCTGCTGGCAGGCGGCAGCAGTAATCATCGCCTTGATCTTGGCGATGGTTGGTGTGGCCTGATGGTCCGGCCCAAACTGGAGCGTGTCCAGCAGAGTTGCGGCGGCCACGACGTTCTGTTGTGGTGTGACGAAGACGTCGTGGTCGCCGACTTTGGTTTGGAGGATCTGCTGCTGGGCGGCTCGCCCAGCCTGTCGAAGCCCGTCATTGCGAGCTTGTCGGCTGGCCTCCTCTTGTTGTTGTAGTCGGCGTGCCTCCTCTTGCTGCTCCTCTTGCAGTCGGCGCACCTTGGAAGGTGGCGTTGAAGCCATGAAGATCTCGCGGGGGAGGAGGAAGCTTGCCAAGGTGGAGTCCGAGTTGGTGCTCGAACCGCCATCTGACTTAGTGTCGGACTCCGAGTAGTTTATCGGAGTTAGGATGACTCCGACCTCCCTAGATCCAATCTGAAACGGTTCATGACCGTGTCCAAACTGAATCGCTGGGGGTCGAGTCCGCTGCGCGGGTTGTAGATTGCACCAGCGTCGCGAATCCGTACGGGAGATTGACGATCCTCTCCCCTCTCGGCCTAACCCGCGCTGGCTCAAGGCCTAGCGCGAGTCGGACGCCGAAGGAGAGAGTGTCCCGATGTCCGGCGATGTGAGGGACTGTCGTAGTAGATCGTCGAAGGAGATGGCGACGTCCCTAGGGCCGACTGGCCAACGCCATCGCCTAGGTCTCAGCTGGCAAGATCGGATCTTGCCTCAGCCAAGGAAAGGTTGCCGAGTTGATCGGCGACGAAATCAAGGCTCCCGAAGGTGATGGTGTCTCCATTGGAGAACTTGTCGCCCTTGACTCCGTTGATGGGATCCATCGAATCTGTTGATGAAGAACTCGCCGACCCCTACCTGGCACGCCAACTGTCGATGCTTTGCACCGGCAATAATACTATGGGGGTACTCGGCGACCTGGAATTCGGTGGATTGCAGAGGAAACCACGAGGGAATTACTGGTTCAGGCCTCAATGTGAGGTAATACCCTACGTCAGTTGAGGTGTTTATTCCTCTGAGGTGGATTTGTGATCAATGATCTGGTGTACCCTCATGGGGCGCCCTGCTCCCTTTATATACTAGGGGACAGGGGTACATGGTAAGGATCCCCAGTCGGATATGACCAAGGGATTTCCTTATTAGAGATAGAATCCTATCCGACTAAGGCTATGTTTCCTTATTGTACAAGGCACAGCCTGCCGGGTGCTATCTTATCTCTAATTACATGATCTGGCCCATCCTCTATCCGAGTGGCCCATGTGCTTGTAGTGAGGTACCCGGGGCCCATGGCTCCCACAATAGGCGGTTTAAACAAAAAAAGACCCAAAATTTCAAACATGTATCTAGAATCACTGGAAAACTACAAACAAAAATAGTGAAAATTAGCTCGTTAGGAACCCATCCAAGATCGTTATAGACCCAACGAATTAGTAGTTCCCAACCGCGGGTGGAGTGAAATCCAAAAAAAAAATTAGTAACTAAAAGAATAAAAAAAGCTTTTACTGAGTCATTTAAGTTATAGAAGAAATTCCTGAACCCAAGAATGTCAAAATAACAAGTTTCCTCTTTACCAGAAAAAAAGAACCACTTAGAATAGCCAAACAGATTATATTTGTCGAGAAATGCAAAATGATATGGAGATGACCCTCATTATCTATTTTGGCCAATTGTATTATTTCCTTGTGTATTCCTATAGGGAGTTTTTGTACATGTGTATTCGGTTTCTCTTTTATCATCTTGTCCAAGATAAAAAGGTCTTCTAATTCCATGAATCTTTCTAGAACTCTTTTCTCTTGAATAGCAGTTAAGAGAATTTGGGATTGCCGGGTATTCCACCAATTCTTAATCCAAAGTTCCAGACATTTGTTAAAAGAGAAAGAGACCCCCCAGGGCAAAAGTACGATAAATACAAGATATAGGAAAGAAGGCAATGCTTTCTTTTTTTTCATTTTTGATCTGTAAATTGAGTTGTTAATGAATCCGCTTTATTCGCTGACTCTATTTCATTCGCCGACTCTATATGATATTTCTTTTTCTTTGAAGGAAAAATTCTATAACAAGATTTGAGACCTTGTATCTATTCTTCTTTTTTGTATACTAGTAGAATTTCATTGCATTGGGTTCTTTCTTAGATCCAGATGGAGTGGAATAGAGAAATAGAAAAAAACCCTTTCGGATGAAAATGGAAGAATATTATGCCATATATCCCACTTGGACAAAGCAAATCAGAAGCAATTTTCTCTTATCCTCGTTTGTTCCTTCCTTTAGATAAATACTCAAAATCCCCTTACAATAATGCAATTTCGAAGGGACCTTCTCCCCGTGTTGAAAAAACTTTTCTTCTTCCAATTCTTCTTCATTCAATTCATTTCAAAAAAAATGCAATTTGTACTCAAAATACTTCCATTGGTATGCGCAAGAAATAGGCCAATTCGGCAGCTTTTTGTTCAATTTCTCGTGGAGTAAAAAACTTCTCATTAGTACGAGTCAAGGGAATGGCCCCCTGGCCCCGGATTTCCATATAAAGGATACGACGAGGAAAAAGACCCTCTTTAACCTGAATTCTAATTGATTGGATATCCCGCATAAGGAATCGAAGGAAGACGCGATGTTTTATTCCAGGGAATCCCCAACGAAAAATGCACACTACTCCCTCTTTTCTATCGAATCGGTCATAACCACTGCCTACATTCCACAAATAGTGCACCACAAGTAAGCGCTAATGAATAGGCCTGCGATTCCGTAGAAAGACATCACGACCCCCTGTGGAAAAAAAGAATTTGTTGAGATGGAAGTACAGATATAAATATTCTTACCAAGATAACTGGAAGCCCCAACCGCTAAGAATCCTAGTGAACCTAGAAAAAGAATACAGGCCCGAAAAAATTACCTCTTTTTCGAGAACCTTTTAGAAGTTCTATCCATATGTGTTCTGATCGCCAATTCATATTAGATATACTAAATCCAGCAGCGGTCGATTGAAATTGAGAGAATAAGCTAAATGATTTTGACTTTAACTTTTTTTGATTCTGAAATCGCCTTCAGCAACTAGTACTCCTGTGAAATAATTGGTTTAGATACATTGACTTTCTATTCAAAAAGTATTTTTTGATCTACTTAAAATAAAACTCGCTATAACCAGTTCCGCATATGCATGCATTTATGCTCGTAGCCTATATCCGCATCCATAATCCGCATCCATAGCGGGTTTGCATTTGTGTGTAGAAAGAGCCACATAACCTACCATACTATATTACTTACACTACAAAAGATCCGTATTATGATCCTGCGTGGAAATACATTGAGAAAATTCGGCCCCGTCGGTTCTAGACAATCTTATTTTTTTTGCACATAAAGAAATAAAGAAGCCATTGCAATTGCCGGAAATACTAAGCCTACTAAAGGCACGAAAATAGAGGGTAAGTTAAAATCCATCATAGAATAGGTGTCTCCATTCAAATTTACTATTTCTATCTATTCGAAAAATATCTTAAGATTCTTATGATATAATTAAGTATATCTATTATAAGGAATATTGACTATTGTATTTTTGAGTTTGCAAAAAAAGTATTCTATAAAAAAAAGAATCGAATGGATTAGATAAATAATAAGAAAATTGCAAAAAAGGAGAAGCAATTAAAAAGATTTGATTTTTCTTTTCCCATCCTCATGGCCTTTCTATCCTTCTAATCGAACTTGAAATTGGATTCAAAGTACGACTTAGTCGAATGCGCCTATTTCGAATCCAAAATCATTTTCGTCTACTTCCTTCCACATGCAATACTTATTCAACCACTCTCGGACCCCACAAACGCAAGATGCATATTAGGTTCTGAAATAAAGATATCCCCAGCATACAAAACTCTTACCCTTACCCGACCCGTTGTAAGGATTGATACATAGGGCTTTTATTTGATTGATATTGCCGTAAAGTTGAAACTTTTTAGGCTTTTTTATTAAACTGTAATTTCCTCTCTGCATACGTGCTCCTCTAGAAGCGCATACAATAATGCGCGGTAAAGGAGGAAAAATAGCATACTCAATCAAGGGACAAATTCTTTTACCTACTACAGATCTCATACTACCCCTTAGACTTTGTAAAGCGATATACCACCCCAAAAGGGTATGAAAATACCGGATGACATTAGCTTTTCGACGAATCCCCGTCTCGTGCAGCGAAGTCCTGTTAGTAAGACCCCGCGCAAAAATGGATTATATAAGAATATTATTCCGAATACTCCTCTGGGTGCGTATAGTAGCATTGCGATTCCGAATCTTTTTTCTTTGTGAATAGAAAAAATTCATTGTATCGTTGGGTCGGAGGTTTGCTCCGGAAAAATTCGGAACAAAACGTCTACCGCGTTGAAGCCTATAGCCCTGGAGTTCTGCGAAAGTATGATTCTTACCATCAGGAGCCTTTTGAACGTCTCTACGATGGGTCCAGATTCTATAGCGGTCCAATCTGAAATGAAAGACTTCTCGCTCTTGATCGGAGCCGTAAACTAAAACTACCTCTTCATCAAGTTATAGAAAACTTCGTCATCTAGTTCTACCATTTTGAAAATCAATTCTCTTTTCTTACGGGCTGTTCAAGTCACTTGTTGACTCACGATTATGCCTGTTAAAAGTTTCAAAATGTCCTCTTTTTTGAAAGAGAGTCTTATAAAGGGGGTCTAACTTCCAAACTCTGTCTTTTTTCATTCATTCTCCTTTAGTTTTTTTCTCTATCTAGAAGTGGAATAGAATAACCCGGTTGAAAGGTAATGATCATACGTTTGTAATGCATTGTATGTCATTGATTCTTTCCCAATAAATGAAAACTTTTTTCTATAAATACTGCGTATTGATTCCATTATCATATGATAATACTATATTTGTATTTATTTATTGTATTATACCTTTATATCTTCTAAATATCTAAATATATAGAATATAGGAATCCCGATTTGTCAAGTCTCATGACCGTATCAAGATCTATTTAAACTCGGCTCAATCTGAAAAAAAAAGATTGAGCCGAGTTTAATTGCAATCAATTAGAAGAAAAAAGAAGAATTACTGCATTTCTAACTGATTTTTGATCTTTCTATTTCGCTTCTTTTTTATTTAGACCTTATTTATATCTAATTTTATCTACTTGTCTAGTTTATCTACCGGCTCGAACTCGAATTTGATCGCCTTCCATACTTCACAAGTTGCGGCTAGTTCAGGACTCCATTTGCAAGCTGCTCGGATAATTTCATTACCTTCACGAGCAAGATCGCGCCCTTCGTTACGAGCTTGTACACAAGCTTCTAAAGCCACCCGATTTGCTGCTGTGCACCAGGTGCATTACCAAGGATGTCTAAAGTTCCTCCACCAAATTGGCAATACAGAATCATCTCCAAAGATTTCGGTCAGAGCTGGCATAGCCAAACATGAATACCCTGAAGCCACCGGTATAAACACCTGGCATGGATACCGCAGTCCTGAGTGAAAAAGATACCGCGAGCACGATCTTTTTCATAATAAAAATCATCGCGCAATAAATCAACAAAACCTAAAGTCATTTCGCGTTCCCCTTCTAACTTACCTACTACTGTACCAGCGTGGATATGATCTCCCCCAGACATACGCCAATGCTTAGCTAATACACGAAAATGCATACCATGATTTTTCTGTCTATCAATAACTGCATGCATTGCTCGGTGAATGTGAAGAAGTAGGCCGTTGTCCGCGGCAATAATGAGACCAAACTAGTATTTGCGGTGAATCCCCCGGTTTAAGTAGTCATGCATTACAATTAGGAGCCCCTAATTCCCTCGCAAATACAGGCTCTTTTAATCATTTCTTCGGCATGTACCTGCAAGTCGCATTCAAGTAATGCCCTAATTTCACCGGTTTCAGCCTGTGCTTTATAAAGAGCTTCGGCACAAAAGACAAAACGGTCCCTCCAACGCATAAATGGTTGTGAGTTTACCTTTTCATCAATCTTTGGTAAAATCAAGTCCAACCGACGTAGACACTCATAACATGCTCTACCATAATTTTTTTGCGGATAATCCCAATTTTGGTTTAATAGTACATCCCCAAAAAGGACGACCATACTTGTTCAACTTATCCCTTTCAACTTGGATACCATGAGGCGGACCTTGAAAGTTTTTGAATAAGTAGGGGGGAATTCGCAGATCCTCCAGACGTAGAGCGCGTAGGGCTTTGAAACCCAATACGTTACCCACAATGGAAGTAAACATGTTAGTAACAGAACCCTCTTCAAATAGGTCTATGGATAAGCTACATAAGCGATATATTGATTTTCCTCCCCAACAACGGGCTCGATGTGATAGCATCGTCCTTTGTAACGATCAAGACTGGTAAGTCCATCAGTCCAAACAGTTTTGTCCATGTACCAGTAGAAAGATTCGGCAGCTACTGCAGCCCCAGCTTCTTTCGGGCGGAACCCCCGGCTGAGGAGTTACTCGGAATGCTGCCAAGATATCAGTGTCCTTGGTTTCGTACTCCGGGGTGGTAGTAAGTCATTTATAATCCTTAAGAGAACACCAGCTTGAAATCCAACACTTGCTTTAGTTTCTGTTTGTGGTGACATACGTCCCTCCCTACAACTCATGAATTAAGAATTCTCACAACGACAGGGTCTACTCGATATGGATTAGGCGTAAATGAAACCTTTGCAAAAATCTTAAAAAAAACATATTCAATTAATATCAACTCATTAAGAAAATGGGGGGCATGCTTAAGTTAATGAATATGTTTCATTAATATAATATGTTTCATTTCATATATAATGCGTACACCCTGTGTAACATTCTATCCTATAGGAATTTCTACCGATAGGGAATTCGATAAGAATTGAGTTGTTGTTATGGTAAGTTACCATGCTTCGTTATTAAACCATGGATTTGATTCACCAAATCCATCTTTATTGTATACTCTTTGATAGATATAGCGCAACCCCAAATCAACCCCTAATCTTTATTAAGTTCTTAATAGACCCCCTTTTTGAGTGGAAATACCTAAATACTAAGAAAATTCTCTGTTGACAACAGCAATCTATGCTTCACAGTAGTATATATTTTTGTATATCGAAGTCCTAGATAAGAAAGTAGAGTAGGCACAATCCTTCACAAAAGGCAAAATGTATATGAAAAAAAAGATTGATTGAACTTTCCGACGGACCTGATTCCATGAGTAAACGATTGAATGGGATTCGTTTTGGGCAACGAAATCAAGTGCTGGTCCCTTTTTCTCTCTTATTGAATTAACTAATTCATTTTTCCTTTTGACTTTTGGATTTTTGGATATTTTTTTGGTGTTGATTTGGCATTATTCAACAAGAAAAAAAGAAAAATTTCGATAAAATTCCTTTTTTTTAATTATGTGATAATTATGAGAACCAAGTCCTACTACTTCTCGTCCCGGGGTTTCTACAATTGAAGAAAAAAGTACAGGGCGTATCGATCAAGATTATTGGACCCGTGCTGGATGTCACTTTTCCCCCGGGCAAGTTACCTTATATTTATAACGCTTTGGTAGTCAAGAGTCGAGACACTGACGGTAAGCAAATTAATGTAACTTGTGAGGTACAACAATTATTAGGAAATAATCGAGTTAGAGCTGTAGCTATGAGTGCTACAGACGGGTTGATGAGAGGAATGGGAAGTGATTGACACGGGAGCTCCTCTCAGTGTTCCTGTTTGGTGGAGCTACTCTCGGACGAATTTTTCAACATTCTTGGGGAGCCTGTTGAAACAATTTGGGTCCTGTAGATACTAGTGCAACATTCCTATTCATAGATCTGCGCCTGCCTTTATCGAATTAGATACGAAATTATCCATCTTTGAAACTGGTATTAAGGTGGTCGATCTTTTTAGCTCTTATCGGTCGTGGAGGAAAATCGGACTATTTGGGGGAGCTTGGAGTAGGTAAAACAGTACTCATCATGGAATTAATCAACAATATTGCTAAGCTCACGGAGGCGTATCCGTATTTGGCGGAGTAGGGACGTACTCGTGAAGGAATGATCTTTATATGGAAATGAAGGAATCCGGAGTAATTAATGAAAAAAATCTTGAGGAATCAAAGGTAGCTCTAGTCTATGGCCAAATGAATGAACCGCTAGGAGCTCGTATGAGAGTTGGTTTGACTGCCCTAACTATGGCAGAATATTTCCGAGATGTTAATAAGCAAGACGTGCTTCTATTCATCGATAATATCTTTCGTTTTGTTCAAGCAGGGTCGGAGGTATCTGCCCTTAGTAGGGAGAATGCCCTCTGTAGTGGGTTATCAAACCTACTCTTAGTACAGAAATGGGTTCTTTGCAAGAAAGAATTACTTCTACTAAAAAGGGATCTATAACTTCGATCGCAAGCGGTTTAATGTACCTGCGGACGATTTGACCGATCCTGCTCCTGCTTCAACACATTTGCACATTTGGATGCTACTACCGTACTTTCAGAGGATTAGCTTCCAAGGGTATTTATCCTGCAGTAGATCCTTTAGATTCAACCTCAACTATGTTAGCAACCTAGGCGATGGTTGATGACATTATGACACTGCGCAAAAGTTTAAGCCAACTTTACAACGTTATAAAGAACTTCAGGACATTATCGAATTCTTGGGTTGGTGATTTCGGAGGAGGATCGTTTACTGTAGCAAGAAGCATAGAAAATTGAGCGCTTCTTATGCAAACCGTTTTTTGTGGCAGAGAGTTTTACCGGTTCTCCGGGAAAGTAATGTTAGTCTGTGCAGAACATTAGGGATTTCAACTAATCTTTCTGGATTGAATTAGATCGGGCCTACCCGAAGGCTTTTTTTATTTGGTGGTAACATCGGATGGAAGTGAGCACGGAAAGCTATAACTTAGAAGAGGGAGAACAACTTGAAGAAATGGATTAATCTTTAATGTACGGACTCCTAAGCGAATTATTTGGGGATTGTGAAGTAGAAGAATCATTTTAGTTCTGTACTAATAGTGGCAATTGCGTATTACAAACGCATAAACCCTCCATTAACACAGCTGCTAGTTATGGGTCCTTGAGATTTCGTCCTCACGATAATGGTTAACGGCGGGTTCTGTGGAGCGGTTTTGCCAGAATAGTAATAAGGATCCTCTTTTATTGGAATGATGCGGAACTGGGTAGTGACATTGATCCGGAAGAAGTCACAGGCACTTGAATAGCGAAGGCTAACATGAGTAGGTGGGGTAACGAAAGAATTGGTTGAGAAGCGAAGCTAGCTCTCAGACGGGGCTTAGGATACGAGGTCGAGGTGTTAATCTGGATTCCATTAATTGGGAAGACAACCCAGGTTTAGTTGATACAAAGAAAAGGGAAGAGGGGTAGAACAAGTTATTAGATGCAAGCGAAAGTAAGTCCATGCTATCTAGGTAATTTTTTCTAAACTCCGTACCTACTATTGGGATTTGAACGCATGACTCCTGCGTATGAAAGATACTCTATCCACTGAGTTAAGTAGGCAATTTTTTACGCAAAGGAGACTTTACTTCGAACAATTATATGATAGATGCTTTTTATATAGCAAATACCCGCTTCGTTATTGGTATGTTATTATTGTATGTTATATTAAAAGATATCCCTATATAAACAGATATCTCTACTATTAGGAATTTCTCTTGAAGTGAAGAAATTATCTATATATTGAAGATATCTTGACAAGGGCTATAAGCTCAGTCGGTAGAGCAACTCGTTTACACGTGCGGCAATGTTTTTCAAGGAGCTTATTTGCTGAACATTGGATCTTTATTGGCAATCATGTCTTACTCATGATTCAAGAAATTAGGAGAACAGTCGCCTGTTCATTTAGTTGGTTTCAATCCGATTCAGGTACAACGCCCGGTGCCTAATAAATAGAACTTTATTGATTTTGCTAGTTGATAAGGTAAATATCAGCCACTAAATGCTAGGCGTATTTATGAGGATAAGGGTCAAAAAAATTCTTTTCGTTTCTTGACTTTAAGGTGTATGAAGTCTCATCGTCAACCTCTTGTAGGCGGAACGTAGATGACTCTATTTTCACTTAGGTTGATTTAATTTAGGCCGGAAAGGCAGACCTAAGTCAAGGTAATCCTCCTTTGAAACCTTTGGTATTGCTCCTAGATAGATCATATAACAAATAATTCACTCAGAGGCAGGGGCCATGCTCATTACTGCTTGTCTGTAAAGAAAATATGTGGAACTAACTGATCTTTCTATCCACTGCTAAATAGAGCCACCTGCAAAAAAATGGCATGTTGGGTCTTTGAAACAGTTCAAATATTTCGATAATAAGTCTTTGATCTGTTTTACCGAGAAGGTCTATACGGTTTGAACCGTATAGCCCTAATATGCTTTTTTAGATTTTAGGAGAGATATTCCTATGTTTCTTTAGTATAGGTTCATCGCTATTAGTACTTGTTTATTAGACTGGACAGTCGCCTACGCATAAAATTAGCGTAAAAGGGATTACAAGCTCAATTCAATCTCTATATTATAGAGACGGAAATAGAAAACAAATTTCTATCAAATCATAGAAGGAAGAATCCTTTACAGCTTTGAATTCCACCCTCTTCAATAGGAGTGCTCTAAGTCTAGGACTTTCCCTTATAACTGCAGACGATGTTCTCATTTGCGAATTCCACTTTGTTTTGAAGTATATTACTTTGCTTATCTTAGATTATTAAATCTAATGGATTCTACGTTTCTGAAATAGGAGTTCTTTATTTTTATAGAATTCTCCTATTAGGCCTGATACATTAGTCATCTTCGATCTTAATTAGCGCTTAATTCGTAGTATTTTTCATTTTTTATTTTTTTCTAGAGATTCCAGAGAAAATGAGACAGTTGAACGAGAGAATTTTGTTTTCTATAAGATATGTCTCACCATATCTCAATAGAATGGAAAATAAAAAAAAGAAAGGGGGTGGGATTCCTTGGTGAATCTTTAAAGAAGACATGGCAAAGAGGAAAAAAGGGCTAACTAAGGCGCTTTGGTTTGAGCAAAAACCGGATTCTTGTTTTCACGGGAACAAGAGGAAGTTCTGTATAAATTGCAATGCTTGACTTGAAATTGACATAATTCAGTTCCGCATTCCACATTAATGGAGTACTTTATCGTTTTGTTCACGAATTGATATTTTTTTGGGCATTTCTATATAGCAAGCCTTATTCTGTTTTTAGCCTTTTTGGATTTCAGCACTTTCTAGCTCCGGTGCGTGAAGGACCAGAGAAGCTTTGCTAGTTTATGAA